>JAUMHH010022527.1:0-10659 GCA_032359455.1 Chlamys rubida | reverse complement strand
TGTGATAAAGCGGTATATAAGAACCTCGAATTATTATTGTTTTTATTATTAATTATGACACTGAGAGAGGCAAAATGCTAGCTTGACCTCGCGATTTTGTGTAACTTATCAAGAATTATCAATAGTTTTCTTAATTCGGCGGTTATTCAATGATTGTCATTTGGTCATATAGTGCCCACTTTAGATTGAATACATGAATTTGCAAAATTGAGAAAAAAGACATCAGTAAAACGTTCATATGCAAAATTAAGAAGAGGATTATTAAACATTTGAAAGTCTGCCATTTATGACATTGATTATACTAAAAGATTGCATAATATTAAGAAGAACTTGTACCGTAGATGCGGTTAATATGTCGACATGTAAATCATCAGTTACTATTATATTTGGTGAGATATCTAGAGCATTGTTTTTAGACTTATGTAGGTTTTTCCAAAAAGGTAAAGCAGAAATTCCAGGTCTGTAAGCAGTGCCAACAATAGAAGACCAATTTGATAGTGTGACATTAATCCAAGTAACCTCATCATTATGTGTCTTGGCATTGTCATACATGTGACATCTGGTGGTTCAACAGATGACAATCTCTTTAACTGATGTATAGTATAATTACTATGCTATATATTTATTGATATTGTACAATGTATTCAAACTGAATTTAAAACGTTACTACAACTGTTTAGTTCACATATATCTTTATATTAAATGATAATATTGATCCACGCATGCATACGGAATTAGAATTACAGTCAATTTGAATGCAGATGTTGTCTGTTTAAGATAAACAGCGTTTAAATCTTGACTACAGGTAAACCATCTTCAGGTGTTCGAGGTTTGTTAGAAGATATTAGTTACTGTATTGTTTCACCTTTATCAAATTTCTGCAGTATTATTATTATCATCAATAGTGATTGGTTTTTACTTTAATTGGGGATATCAGGAACATTTTATGGAAAACATGCAATTTGTGTTTAAATATTTCTATTTAGGTTAACCAACCAGTTTAAATATAATGGCAATTTCATCGAATCTCAGTAACCATGGAAGTCACAAGCCTACTATCAACAGCAGAAATGATTTGGGAATCACTGATGAAGTATCAGTTACGAATCATCAAGTAGAATTATCGATCATAAACAACAATCAACGACGAGAATTAACTGAACTAAAGGTTGAAACGGATCTCAAGCAGAAAATAGGTACAACGTATAAAGGTAAAACAGAAGAAGAACAAGCCTGCGGAGAAATACCAACCAGTGTGAAAGACAGCGATCCCTTCCCTACAGGAGCGTATCGCAGGATCAGTGAAGCGTCGCTAATATGGGAAAGGTAGTGTTAAAATTCAGTTTTATAATATGTTTATTTATAGTGATAAAGCCACCATTTCAATTGCATTTCACAATCAAAATCATTCTATTTTTTTAAACGACGACTGCAGACATTTATTTATTTTTGTGGAAAGTTGTCGTACGATTTGCTATTTAGTGCAGTGCATGCTTTGTTTCTATTTGGCAACGATTAGGTAAAAGCGTATGAAGCAATGATGACCACATAGTTACGAATTCCATTTACTTTTAATCTTTTCAAAAATGATTTTTTTTTATCAATAACATTTTTGAAGACGAACTAAAGAAAGAGATTCAGTATCTAAATAGAGATTTAACCAGATTAAAGATTAATAGGATTCAAAATCGTAAGTGTTATATTTTTAAAAGTTATCTAAGGATGAACTTTCTATTTAGTTTATGTTATCTGGTGATACCTACAATGGAACTCGGGAAAATTGATTAATCGGCGAAGCCGATTATAATTTATTTACCCGAGTTCCATGGTAGTTATCACCCGATCACCAAAACGACATAGAAAGTTCATCCTTATATTTATAGTATAGTTCTTCAATATAACCTGTTTCGGGTTTTTACATTTGAAAGTTTCACGAAAAAATTACCCGAACAACAAATTTCAACCTTTCACATATTTTAATATGATAACCATTATATACAGTTAACATGTAACTGTTATGGAAAACTAGTAAAAATAACATACATGTTCTATCAAGGTTTGCTTTAAAACGCGTTCTTTTAACCGGACTATATTCCGTAGAAGGATTACAAATATTCCATCCAAGCCCGATGTGTGATACGGTTACGCTTCACACCACGCTTCGCCGGAGTCATTCAGTGTTGGTTATATTGAAGTTGAAGGAACAGCTTGTGAACGATGAACTTGTCAACATACCGGACTGAATTGAAGACAAAACCGACGTATTTGTTTACGTACTTGCTAACTTTTATTACATGAGAAATGGCATTGTTTTCAATTTTATATGAGTTTTTATTTGGAGATTTATCATTTGTTAACAAATCTCGTATCCCCGGTACTTCTGTTTACGTCCGAAAATAGCAATTGAAACTCCCTGGTTGTTGACGTACACATATGTACACGGTGTAACCGCACGAGAATGACTGTCATTATCGAGTGATAATGCCAATGACCCCAACGAAGGTAATTTAGTCAATTACACTTGAAACTGTAAATAGTCATTGTGCAAAGTAAATTCGTCAGTTTTCTGTGCCAAATGTGTAGTTCCGTGCTAATTCATCTGGGAATTATACACGCCGAGGATTTTTTTCGTTTTTGAAGCCGCTTGAAATAAGTTGATACCAAGGATTATGGGGTTAAGCATCAAGAAGAGGATGGAAAACCAATAAATACATGTCACTTCTTTCTATTTACCAAAACAATAGTTAAATTTCAAAATGATTGGACCAAAGCGTTATAACACCGGTATCTGCGCACTAAAGCTTACCCGAACGCCACAAAAAATCACTTCCCAATGATTCCAGGTTTTACAAAATTGCTCTACAAATAATGGCTACAGTCACTGTTGATGTTTTGTTCTTTGTTTATAGCAAATTCATGTTTATTAATTTTATGACAATTGCATAGCCTTGACATTGAGTCTATATACTACGTGTTTATCATTAGTCGTTATGCAAATTAGTGAACTCTTGACCACACACAGTTCATGCATTATAATAATGATATTATGTTTATAGTAAGCTAGCATTTGAGCATTTAAATCTTAACATATGATATGTCAGGGACATGTCGTTAAGGGTTATGCAAGAAAGATATAGATACACGCTGCCGGGTTCATAGATTCAATATCAAATAGGATTCTGCAAAGTTTGTAGGTATTCTGTATTTTCAATATCGATAAATACTTGAGTAGTGTCGCATATTTCTTAACACAACAACTGCACGGATCATTTGTGAAGGATGGTGACTAACACTCAGGTGGTATTTGATAATACTAGTTTCGATTCAAATACGCAAAACGAGCAAAATGAACGCAAACATTCATCAGTTAACGATTCTACTGATTCTCGTGACCAGATAAAATTATCAAAGACGAACGACTTTGAAAGGTATGCATTGCCATTACCAAAAGCGTTAGGGAACGACACAACTTCCTGCGAGGAAATGAATGATTCGGTTACAACTGTAAAAGTTGGTTCGAATAAAAATAACACGGAGCAAGGATTTGGGGGATTGTCAAGCAAAGTAAATGATTCAAACATCTTTCCCGTTGGAATATACCGCAAGGTGAGCGAAGCAACTTCGATATCGGAAAGGTAAATATTAAATCTTTTCTGTACGTTTGGTTTCTTAAAATTGTCCATCTTCCCAACATCTGCACTTCATATTTTAGTTTTTGCTGCTGCTACAACAGTTGCACGTTCCAGGAGTTAATTGTCGAACGACATGTGTCTCTTTAAAGGTAGACATAGATTCGATGTATTTCTTGCTTCTTACAAATAATTGTGGCATGTGCTCCTGAAGTTGACGTACTCTATTGCATTTATGAAGTCATAAAGGCAATTTTGAAGAGCTCTATCCCTGAGAATGGCACCTTCTTTTTCGTTTGATAAGAAATTGATTCATCACATTATTGACGAATTCTTTAATGACTTGGAAAGGAAACACTGGTATTACAAATATAAGAAATGGACATATACATACAGATATACAATGTATCTGGTTTCTTTTTAACGTTTTACAAATATGAACAGTCTATACTGTTATTCACACAATAAACAGTGTTCCTGCAAACTAGATTTTTGTCCCACCATAACTTGCCTGAAGAACATGACAAATGTCCATGACGCCGATAGATATACCTGTGGTGGAACTATGCAAATTTTCCGACATAAGCCGAGTAAGCCAAGGCTGAAGTAAATCTTTAACTATTTCATTTATTAACCTGATCACACGTAAGCAAAATAACTTGTTTCCGCTGATCAGAATAAGGTATAAAATGGTCATAAACGATTCCAAGAAACACACCGTATATATGAGGAAATATTTCGCCATCTATTCAATTTACATGCGATCCACTGGACGTATTACCTTATAATCTGACCACTATAAACACTATTGAATAAATTAACATATTTTCATTTTAATATTTTTATTGATTTAATAAGCAGTTATTAATGTTTTGCAAACTGCAATCAGTTTTGTTCATTTGTTTTTCTCCAGCTATCAGTATAAGCCTGAAAAGGACAAAGGTAAAGGAGAAGTCTCGCACCGGAAGTGGGCTGTTTTGATTGCTGGTTTCTTTGAACTATTTCTGTGTACCGGACTGCCTTTCAGCATGACTGTACTAAACGTAGCTTTCCTGGAAGAGTTCGGTAAAACTAAAGCGGAAACTGCACTTATTCAGTCTGTTGCAACTGGGATGTTCTTTATTGCAGGTAAGCTCAAGTTAACTGCTTTACTCGTCTACATATCGCAATAAATATTAATTTGCAAGATGTATTTTCGCAAGAAACTTTTGTTTGGGCCTGGTTTTTGTGTTTAGGTATGTAATGACAAAATAAAACGAATACTTACGGATTCCCGTTCGTCTGTCAAAAATTGTAACTTTACGTTAAAAACTATTTTTCATCATTCATGACTGTAACTATTTTTAAGAAAAACCCATACCGTTCGGAACTTAAATGAAAACAGTTTTTCGTTTTTCATATTTGAATCGAAAGTCGTATTATCAAATACCAACTGAGTGTTAATCACCATCCTTCACAAATGGTCCGTGTAGTTGTTGTGTTAAGGAATAGACTACACTACTTTTCATTAAATTAAACAGCAGAGATGAAAAAATAACAATAAAAACAAACAAACAAACAAGTGTTCTGATGTAAAACCTCAGTGGGGCTACACCAGGGCCCGTATTCATGAAACCGTTCTCATGCTCAAGTATGGAAATTGTGCTCAAGCCGAATTTCTTGTTCTTGTTATAAAATCATAAACAAATCTTACTTTTTCAATGATTTGGAAGAACAATGAAGAGACTTAAAGCCAAAAACTGTTTTAAATGTTTACATTTGACATTTTGATCGTTGACAAGATTTTACCGAGTTACAAGAAAGTAGGTTTGAGCACAGAATCCATGCTTGAGCATGAGAATGGTTTCATGAATACGGACCCAGGATTCGAGCCCTTGACCTCGAGTTGTTATACCGTCGCTCTAGCTGACCGAGCTACCTGGTCAATGGAATGTTCTGACCCAATTGCACTATAAATAACCCGAACTACATCAAAGGGAGGCTACTTACTCAACATACCGAAAACAATAATGGAATTCGGCAGTGTTTTGTTTTTTTGCATTTTTATTTAAAATTTGTAACATTAAGTGTTTTAATTCACATTCTCTCCTATTTAAACAGTAGTTTAGACCATTTAAAAAAAGCAATGTCCCCAGCATTACCGATTAGTCCCAGAAGGACGAAACAAATGTATGATGCAATATAATTAATTTCTGGAATAATACGTACATGGTGGTAGACTCTGCTAGTGGGGTTTTAATCCCCGAGGTTTGTTGTAACCTTGATAACTACAGTAATTTCTTTTGCGTTGTGGCGTGGTTCATAATATACACAGTGCTCCTCTTAATTTTGATATTCATCAATTAAGAGGTTTTAACCACATATCCATCTGTTGCTACTGTAGTTTACACACATTGGATTTCAAACTTTTCGGCCCCTAGCATCACCGATTAGCCCTAAAAAAACGAAACAGCTGTATGATGCATTTTATATATTTTAGGCATACTGTATTTACTACCAAATCTTAAAGGTGTACTCACATGTGTATGCGTGTTACGTTAATCTGAATCTACAATGAATTATCCAATACAGATATGTTGTTAATGTGAGTATTTTCATTTCACGATCGTTAATTTTCACAGAATTAGCAGAGGTTTGGGTGAGTCTATTATAAGCATGACGTAGACTCTCTGTCTAGAAGGATCCAGCCAACCCATGTCAGCGAAGTTCCAACATGGTTTTGATTATTATCATTCGTGTGCCTTGTTGATTTGTTGTTTCTACCGCAGTTCTCACTTGGAGGTCGTACCATTAATCCTATCGAAAAACAAATTATGATATTTAATGTAAACTGAAACTATGGTATAGGTCTAATTAGTTTGAAAGACAGTATGGTCCAATAAGGGCACCGCATTATAACAAACAAATGTGTCTTGTATGCGTATTACTTTAGTATCCCTGTCCCATTATTCTCTGATTTTTCCTATATCAATTAACTTCCCCTTCACTCCCGTTTGCATATAACTAGAACAACGTGTCCATCACACTTCTGTCGACCAGGTAGCTTATTGGGTTAGATAGATAGTATAACAGTCTGAAGTTTAGGGTTCGAATCCGGGTCTAGCCCCGCGGTGTTTAAGTTAAGGGGAAAAAACCCAGCGACAGTGCACATGAAGTAATATGTAAAACAAAAATGGAAGTAATCCACCCCTGTATTAAGGCACAACACAATCATACACATATACAAATCACAATATATATCGCAGAGATGAACAGTCAATATGCAGGAAAACTACATCACGTGATTTATAAAAGTAAGCAAGTTAACACATATCCATTCCGTCGGCTGGTAGCCATAGATGAATTCATCTGGAAATCGTGAGATTGTTTCCTCAAGTGATTAAGTTGATCCTGTGGTAAATATATACATTCTTCTTTAAATGCACATGAAGGACAAAATCGCAGTATGATAACAATTTTAGTGATTGCGTAATATCTTCTCATTTCTTTTTTCAGGTCTGCCAATGGGCACAGCAGTGGGTAAATATGGAGCGAGAAAGGTCGGCATTTTTGGTGGACTCCTCACTTTTCTCGGAACAGCGCTCTCATATTTTGCAACAAATATTCTCTTCCTCATCGCCACAGTGGGTTTCATCACAGGTATCGACATTATCAGCTTAAACACGTATCTTCAACAACCAATATTGGTTTCCTTTTGATAACTCTGCTAGGAGTTGGTAAACCATTTTTTGGTTATCTCGTAGTGGGTAGTAACACATTATAGGCTTTTTCATTGGGTCAAGCTTTTAATTATGGCGTCAAGTAAAAACAAAAAATAACGATTCGCGTCTTCAATTTCTACAGCGACGCCATAATTCCTCTTAATTTGTCCCCGATCGGAAACGGTAACAATGTACGTATTCTCAAGAATTTTTTTAGTTTAATAAATACAATATGAACGTTATGGATAAAAATAACTCTTTACCATTTAAAATTTTCATGTTTATCTTACTCTCTCATTAGTTTATTTTCAGGTAAACCTCTTGTCGTTATACAACGTGAAAAATAACTACGCGTAACTCGAAGTAGTTAAAATATAATAACCAAACATCACTCATTAGCGAATTCCTTTTTACGTGATTTACATATTCTTTGTTAATTTCGTTAGCCATTGTAGTACAAATTATAGGGCAATGGCTCTGACTGACAAACACCGTCTCTGATAACTGATAACATTGTTTTGTGTTTTTCTATTTCACGAATAGGAGTTGGGTCGTCTGCGTGCTACATATCGGCGTCGACAAGTGTTGGTGAATACTTCGACGGGAAGTCAAAGTTAGTAGCTTTGTCCTTCTTATCGTTTGGATCTGGTTTTGGAACTACGACATTTCCTTACCTTCTCGACTTCCTGTCTAGAGAGTTCGGTTGGAGAGGTTGTTTGTTGATAGTCTCAGGACTAATGGCAAATATCGTCCCATGTTTCTCTGTGTGCAAACCCCGTAGTGTAGGTGTTTCTTCGCCAAACGTTGATGCTCCTAATGGCGGCCTCGGCAATGGAAAACAGTCTTTTATACGAAAGTGGTTTCACTGTCCTCAACAAAAGCAGCAAGAGCCTGAATTCAGTAGTCGGTTGTCTGTAGTGTCAACATCATCCACAACTAATATGCTGCATTCCCACAGAGAAGATAGCTTCTGTGTCAAGATAAAGACACTATTTCAAAACAAGGTTTACGTAGTGTTTACACTAGCTATAGTGACTGCACTTCCGGCAGTTAATTCGATCCTAATATTCCTCGTTAACATTCTTCAAAGTAAAGGTTTCGATCAACCTACAGCGGTGTTTCTATATTTCTTCATGAATCTTGTCAGTACTGCATTCAGACTTGTTCCTGGATTCTGTAAAAGGATACCACATATGAGCGTCCTGATGATACCCGTTCTCTTTACGAGTATCGGGGCCGTTGCCTGTGCTTTACTTCCCGGGGCCGTTACGTACGAACAACACTTGCTTCTGTTGGGGTTGCTAGGAACAATGCTAGGTGGCACGGTGACAGTCATTTCCGTCACAACTATGAAGCTAGTAGGAATGAAAAATTATTCAACCGGACTAGGTGTTACGATCACCGCTGTGGGAATAAGCAACACGTGTGCAGGGCCTATTGCAGGTACACGGTTTTTTATATACATTTTCTTCTGGTTGGTAATTCTACATTATCTACAGAGTATATAGCACAACCAGTGTACTGTTTATTTGTGACGTTTCGTTGACTAGTATGATATGTACCCGTCACCTTCACCAGAAAAAATAACCAGTAACTGACGTACACTAAAATGTAAAATGTGTAGTTAGCAATAAATAAGCGTATAATGCACGTAGTTGTTATAAACGTTCGACTTGTTTATCGCTCGATTTTACATGTGCGTATACGTACATATTGTGACTAAGTATGTCTTTCACTAGATTAAGAGTCATTTCAAGAGGAATACATTTGTATTGACATTTTAAATTGGACTTAAGTTTAAGGCTGTTTCGTGATCATGATTTGTTTTTGCTTTCGGTGTTTACTTTTTTTGTGTGTATGTGCATGGCAACATTTTGAATGTGAATGGAAGGTGATATTTTTATATCGATTTGATGGCGATTTCGTGATCCTTTGTTTCTGTTTCTCTTTACCTACTCCATGGCAACGATAACTATTTTCAACCATACCCGATGACATAATGGTTAACTTGATACCAGATACCACAATAATGTCTTAGACATACTTTAATTTATGACGATAACGGTAACCTCAATACCATTTGTATGGCAATAACAAGTACCTTTATACCTTGCCCTACAATGTATGGCAATACGAGTAACCTTGTTACCGTAACTTATGACATAAATTGTTACCTCAATATTAAAGACTACGGCAGTACGTATTGTTTTGGTTTCTTGTTAGTTTCGCTGTTTTTGGCATTTCGTTAGCTCCTGTTGTAGGTTCTTGTTATTTACATTTTCTTTTGTGTTTCGTAAACTCCCGTTGTTTTTGGGTCACATAAATCCCCTGTCGTCTTAGGGTCCCATTAAGCCTTCTTGTCTTGTTATCCAGTTAAAATATTCAGGTCATGATAACTTAGTATGCACAGACAGACACATAGTTGTCACTTGAATTAAATTTTATCATAATTCAAATTCGAATTTCTGTTAATATGTAAACTCATTCTAATGAAGACACCGTGCTCCCTGTAGTCCAACCGACGTCCATGGCAACTTGTGTCATATTTCCTGAATTGTATTTGATTTTTTAATGTCACTACAATCCGTAGGGGAAACTCCTTGTCACAATCACAGGTGCATAGTATAAGAAACATAACAGTAATAACACATTTATATATTTGATGACTCCGTTTTTCCAGCATCCTCATTGGTTGGATCATTATCACGTGGAGGTCGATGATTTGTGATATTGACTCGGTGTTTTATTTTCAGAAACAATAGGGTAATATTCACCTGATGACGTGATTTAAACATTATTTAGCATCTTATATAATAACAAATGACTTTTATTTAAATGAATATGTGGTTATTTTGACAAGAAATAGTCGACTGCGTTTCGATCAATAGCGCATTGTAAGGTCCATATAACATATAACCATATATAAACATCAACAAGAGTCCGAAATTGATGAATATTAGCCGTAAATATTAATGCTTTTGTTCGATGTTTTATAGTTCGTAAGACGACAACGGTAATGTATCTTAGATATGTTTGTAACACAACAAATACAATAATTTAATCCATGGAAATATTTCCATTGTTATATTTCCATAGTTATAAAGGAAAATATTGTACCGTATTTCTACGGGTGATTTAGTTATACTCACACAGTGAACACTTGTCTTGCAGGTTATCTGAGGGACTCTACTGGATCCTACACTCTGTCGTTCTATAGTAGTTCTGCCGTACTGGTCTTTGCCACGTGTTTTTATGCCTTAGCAGCATTAATGAGAAAATGCAAGGGAGAAGATTCTGATAGTATTGGAAAATATTTGGAAAATGGGAGA
>JAUMHH010022516.1:0-10660 GCA_032359455.1 Chlamys rubida | reverse complement strand
CATTAGCTTATTTGGCGTAGCGTAGCTATGTGTCAGGAATGCGTGGAAAGCAATAGTATCATTTTCAGATGCAACTCACTTTCCTTTCTCGAATACGTCTTCATTTGTCTTCAAGTGAAATGTTAATTGTCTGTTATCCCTCCGTCGTTGGTTTTTGTACACAAAATCTTCGTGCTGTTGCTGTTTGGCGTTAGGTTCTCCTATAGACTCGAAAGTATCAGTGTCGATAGCATCATCAAATTTACTACCACTAGTCTTTGATTCACTCTGATTGATGTGATTGAAGACACGGAGTTGTTGATCAAGGTCACCAATACGTTTGTTGTCCGCCTCTCTCTCTTTTTCAAGGTCAGCAATACGATTGTTGTCCGCCTGCCTCTCTTTTTCTAGGTCACCAATACGCTTGTTGTCCGCCTGTCTCTCTTTATCTAGGTCAGCAATACGCTTGTTGTCCGCCTGTTTCTCTTTTTCTAGGTCAGCAATACGATTGTTGTCAGCTTGAAGTTGTTTCTCAGGGTTATTAATACGATACTGATTTATAAGTAGGTGTTTGCTAAGATCAGAAATATGCTGTCGGTCGATGTAGTAATACTTTTCTAGGTGAGCAATTCGGCCCTGGTCCAATAGTCGTTGCTTTTCGAGGTCATTCATACGAATTTCATCAGTTTTCCACCGTTTCTCGATATCTACATACCTCTTTTCAAGTTCGGAAATTCTATCGTGTGCGCCTGACAAGGAATCGGTATTGTCGTAGTGTGCGACGCCATAACCGTTTTGGGATTGACAGACTGACCAGGAAATCAGCGTTACTGTGGTCGTAATCAACAGCATCGCTCTATAGAGATTTTGCGTCTTCGACAAGTCTTCAGTGAACCCTATCTTCTACACATTGGTAAATTAAAAGATAGCGCACATACAATATATTATTGTAACTAATTTTGTGTAACAGATGGCAAAGTTCTCGTGTATCTTGTAATCTTGACCTTCACTAGACATTGGCACAATCTATGCGATATTATTATTCTAGACTTAAGTGTTTAAAGACATGAAGTTCAACACTTTCAGACTGAAATCAAATGGTGTTTAGTATAAAAAGCATAGCAAGCCGATTTAACCTTTATTCAAGGAGCTATGTCAATCTTGTATTTAATAATATTATATACGTTATTTTCTATATTATATGAAATACAATATCTTATATATTTATGTATTGATTTTATATATTAAGCTCTCTTATAAGATATTCCATAAAAGTTTAAGATGCCTTAAAAAATATATAAGATGTATTATTTTTTTTATAAGATAGATTATTCCTTTTACGATATACCCTATAAAGTTTCTTTACGAGATTTTAGATATATTGTATGAATGTCTTATAAAATTCATAAGAAATCACATTGATTACATATGGTAAATTGCATAGAAAATTATATGATATAAATGTTTATTACATACTTACTAATAAATACGGGTATTTTGTATATGCGATACGACACAATTGCTCTAACCCATATCAGCCCTCGCCGTATCACACCCCAAACCCCGTATCAGCCCGCAAAAACCCCGTATCACACCCCTTTCGCAAATTTTTCTTTTTTCAATATTTTAAAAGAAAAATAGATTATATGATAGATCTTTGTTTAGTAAGTATGTAAGTATGAATAGAAGGTTAGAATACTTGATTTATGCTTGACTTTACCTGCAACTTTAATGTCGGGCATAAACACTTTTATAGAAGTTTCTTGCTGTGTTTCACTTTCATTTAAATTTCACTTTCATTTTAAATGAAATGTGATTTTGAAGGTGACAGTTGAATGTTAAGATGGTGAGATTTCTGTGTATAACTATTTATAACTTGCACAACAATGTTCTCGTATTTTGCAGGGTAAAGTATGGATATTGAATGTTGCTGAAGTAATGTTGCAATTTTCTCTTGATGTTTTGCTTTTCCATTGGGACATGACTTTTGCAAAACTTTGTAAGAATCCATAAAGAAGATCCATATAGCTTACAAATGTTTATTAGTCTCCTACTGGTGAAACCAGGGGGGACTATAGGTTTTGTCTGTGTCTGTCCGTCCGTCCATCAGTTGTCCATCTGTTACTTTTGTTAAAAGTTTTGTAATGGCTCACCGTTCACTTAATAATAGTGTTAGGATGCTGATTTTATGTACACAGGTTCTTTAGGGGTCTAGCATTAATGTTGTTTAGTCTGTTGGGGGCGCCGGTAGGGGACATGTATTGATTCATCAATACCCACAGAATGCTTGTTTTTTATAGGCAAATACATATTATAATTGCTATATTGCTATTGGCATTTTCATTTTAAGCTACAAATGTTTTTAACGAGAGTCATGGTGTCATGCAATTCAGTAACATGTTTATACAATTGAAGGTTCAGTGTGCGCCACCTTGTGGATGACACAAGAACCAGATAGACTAGTTTCCTTTGACATACCTGAAAAGAATACTGCAGCAGCATAATGGTAAAATTGACCAGCTTTGAAGTCGGGTGTCGCTCCTCTATAATCATCAAAGGACAGGTATCACCCTAGCGGTTATTCAGTTCTCTTTTTATCACGAGACCAATCGAATAGTAGCTGTGTGTCTTCAGTTTTATCATGACATATTCATGAGGTGCAGAGAGCGTGCATGAGTGTTACCCCTGGAGTATCATAGATGGATATAAAACAACATAGATTTTCATTAAATAAACACTCTCACTGGTATTAATTATTGGAATTATATAGTTGTATAATATTTATGTTTTGGGTTTGTCAAGAGGCGCAGTCGATAGCACACTGGCCTTTCACCAAAATGGCTGGTGTTCGATTCCATAATCAGACATGAAGGGGTCACATGACCGACTATGTATGTTTTTGGGTGCTCTGGTTTCCTCCCACATTATAACTCCTGCTTTAACATGTATGCCAACAAGGGTGATTAGTATAAATTGAAAAAAAAATCATAATTGTTGTCAAAGAATTTAATTCAAAGTTTATGATGTTTATGTTTTTGTTTTGGTAGGTGAGGGGCTAACATCACCGGATGTACTGTGGTTGTGAGATTCAGTGGACTGTGACGCCATCAAAACCCTGAACGACACAGTTCAGTAAATTGAAGAATAATTACTAGAGCTCTAAGGACACAGCTGATATGGTGGACCTGGATCTCAGAAAGTTGTCACAATGACAGATTATTCACAAACTGAAAGAAAAAGAACAGCACACCCTGTGGACGACATGTCAGACCTTGGGGATCAGACGCCTGAATGTAGTGAGTCTGATCAAAGCAGTGATGTTGTGGAAGACGAGAATGTTTCTGATCTTGACAGTGTTGGTTCACTAGCAGACGAAGACCAGCTGGAATTAGAATTGGAAAAACATTCAGAATATGACATTAACTCTCAATTTCAAACTGCTGAACCGTTCAATTTCAACATTGACTCAGAAAAAATTCAGATTGATGATCAATTCAGTTTGTTAGAAGAATCCTCAACAAGCAATAAAATAGGTAAAAACATTGATGTTTTGATGAGTGAAGATGCTGCAATTTACTCGAAGCATTACTCGACGTTCGGAAGTAGACCCAAATCTGACTGTCAATCAGGTGATGAAAGTCAAAGTGAGACTGGAAGTCTGTATCACTTCCATGGCCAGTCGGATACCTCGGATTACTTAGAGGACGAATCCGAGGATGGATCAGAGGAAGATAGATTAGCTAGAGATAAGGATGAGAGGGTAGATGACTCCAAGATTGTCAAGGAGCATAACAGGAAGGCTGATGATGAAAGGGAAGTTGTCGATGAAAAGTTAAAGGAGAGAAAACAGGATTCTAGAGTAGAGGACAAGGAAGACGAGACAGCCCATGTAAATGAGGAAAGTAATGAGACAGAAGATGAAACAACAAACGAGAATACCTCAGAATCTGACGACGACTCTGGAACAGATGAAGAGGCCAAGATTACAGACATGTATATGGTGTTCAGAGGTAAAATTTAAAAAGAATGATATACTGTTACTGTAATAAACATAGATTGGCTATCATTTTTCAATTTAAGTATGAGGGATAATCAATTTTATAATATCCCAGCCATAGGCGGCACTAGGGCTGCAACAATATCTATATATCAAATCCCGATATCTTCTTGTGTACCGTATCAATTTGTTTTGTGTGCCTGTATCACTATACACCAACAGTGCTTAAATTATCAATCAATTTTTATCAAATGCTGAAAAGGTATACTTATACTTTTTTAATCCTTCAGTAAAGATGTGGTCAACTGCAGTCATACCCAAAAGTTCTAGAAGTTATATATACAAGAATATATTTTGATAGTATTTACTATTGAAGTCTATGGAAAAACTCGATAAAATCCTGCACTCAATCGCTATGAAGTTGACCTTTTAAGCAGATACTTGTATTGTGATACGTATCATGTCGTGAGGTATGTGTATCATTGCAGCAATAGATGGCACCTCATTAGGTACCTTCAACTTGCTTCAAGGTCAGAGGTCAGTCCATCCCATAGTTCTATATTCTTGTTTGAGCCATAACTTCGACAGAGCTGTCTTTTTTAATTTTTATTGATGGCACAATCAGGAAGGGAAGGTTTATCATGCAGAGGTCAAAGTTAAAGCTAGAGGTTAAAGATCACATCTTGTTTTCTCCATGACTTGTAAACTACTCATTAAGTTTCTTGCTCACTTAGCAATAAATGCATACTTTCCTATAAATATCTTCTCTAGAGGCATAGCATATTAAAAGGACCACATCAATATTTAAGTATCCCATAATTAAGGTAATGGAAAAGCACTTGAATTGACAGATATTTGTCGACGTCACCATTACAACTGTTTTAGATATTAGATAATTCATTATTTGTAGCCATGCATATAAAACATATCTAGGTTAGTTTATTAATAGCTTGTGGTTATTTTTTAGGTGTACAACAGCAGAACTCTGGAATTGTATCCTCATCATTGCTGATAGGAGGGCCTTCGACCGTAACTCCACCGTCACTGATAGGGGAGCCTTCGACCGTAACTCCACCGTCACTGATAGGAGGGCCTTCGACCGTAACTCAGCCGTCACTGATAGGGGGACCTTCAGATGTAACACTGCCATCGCTGATGGGAGAACCTCCAGCTGTTTCACCGTTGTCACTAATAGGAAAACCCCAGCCTTTACCAGATATTTACAATAATGGATGTAGTTCAGCTGATGAACATGTATTGGGACAGACAGAGGAACAAGAGCAGTTACCAGTACCTATGACAGTGGTTGATATATACGGGAACAGCCTCAAGTCTGCGGAGGAATCTCAAGCGAGTGTCTTGTCTGCTATGGAGGACCGACAACATGGCTGTGACGAGTGCGGCAAGTCATTCCATACAAAAAAACAGCTGAAGCGTCACCTCCGTACACACACAGGGGAGAGGCCTTACAGCTGTGGCGTGTGTAGTAAAGGATTCCTGGAGTCCGCCAAGCTGTGGCGACATCTCAAGACGCACACTAATTCTGGGGTCAAGCATTTCAGGTGTGGGATTTGTGATAAAGGATTCACGGAGCTGAGGAGCCAGCAGCTGCACGAGAAGCTCCACACGGGTGAGACGCCGTACAGCTGTGAGGTCTGTGGTAAAGGATTCATTCGCGCTGGACACCTTCAGCGACACTTTATGATCCACACTGGCGAGAAACCGTTCAAGTGTGAAGTCTGTGGCAAAGGTTTCAATGTTGCGGGGAACCTCCCACGACACATGCGCACACACGCGGCGGAGAAATTGTTCAAATGTGATGTGTGTGAGAAGGCATACAGCGATCAAGAGGATCTACAGCGACATGCAAAGGTGCACGAGGGGAAGAAGGCCTATAACTGTGAGACCTGTGGTAAGGGGTTTAACAAGGCGAGGTACCTACAGTGTCATCTGAAAATACATCTTGACATTAAACCATACATATGTGATGTGTGTCAGAAATGTTTCAGCAAGGCGGATCATCT
Source organism: Chlamys rubida (assembly GCA_032359455.1). Classification (NCBI taxonomy): domain Eukaryota; kingdom Metazoa; phylum Mollusca; class Bivalvia; order Pectinida; family Pectinidae; genus Chlamys; species Chlamys rubida. The sequence goes on along the minus strand of JAUMHH010022516.1, from coordinate 4,660 downwards.
GGAGAGACATCTGACCACACACAGCCCCAGTAAGAACAGGCCTTACAAATGTGATGGATGTGGGAAAAGTTTCGGAAAAATTGACAGTCTTAAATCGCATCAGAGGACCCATGCAGAGGACAAACCATTCAAATGTGATATGTGTGGAAAGGGGTTTATATTCTCGGGAGATCTTCAGATACATACACGGACACACACAGGTGAGAAACCGTATAAATGTGAACTCTGTGGCAAGGATTTCAGTCAAGCTGGGACACTAAAACGTCACGGACGCATACATACGGGCGAAAAACCGTACAAATGTGACATCTGTGAGAAAATGTTTGCTAAATCTGGAGATGTGGAACGACACATTAGAACTCACACCGGCGAGAAACCCTACACTTGTGACATTTGTGGTAAAAAGTTCAGTCAGGCAGGAACTCTCGGCAGACATCAGTGGATACACACCGGGGAAAAACCATACACGTGCAAAGTCTGCGACAAAGGCTTTATAAAGTCAGCGGACCTGGTCCGTCACATGACCACACACACTGGTCAGAAACCATTCAAGTGTAATGTGTGTGGAAGGGGTTTGAGTGATCAGGTTACGTTTACTGCCCATCTAAAGTTACATACAGGAAAGAAACCGCACAAATGTGAAATATGCGGTAAGGGGTTTAGAGAAGCTTGTACGTTACAGGTACATCTCCGCACCCACACTGGTGAGAAACCCTACAAGTGTGACGTGTGTGGCAAAGGGTTCAACCAGGCAGGTACCGTACAGCGACACATGGTCATACACACCGGGGAAAAACCCCACAAGTGTGAGTTCTGTGAACACGCGTTCAGCAAAGTTTGGGACTTGCGACGGCATATAAGGACTCACACCGGTGAAAAACCATACAAGTGTGAAATCTGTGGTAAGGGATTCAACCAAGCAGGCACATTACAGATCCACTCTCGAATACACACAGGGGAGAAGCCATACGAGTGTAAGATCTGTGAGAAAGGTTTCACCGAGGCTGGCCATCTGAGGACTCATATGCGGATCCACTCCGGTGTGAAGCCCTATAGCTGCGACATCTGTGGTAAGGGATTCATAGGATCCGGCAGTCTGAAGAAACACAGAAGAATACACACTGGGGAAAGACCGTGTAAGTGTGAGGTGTGTGGGAAAGGTTTCACTCAGACTGGGACTCTCCAGGCTCACGTCCGGACACACACAGGAGAGAAGCCTTATGTCTGTAAGGTGTGTGGGAAGGGGTTTACCGTCCGAGGGACGTTACGGCGACACAGATCTACACATACCAAGGAACAGCTGGAATCCGCTGAGAAGTCTGACAAGGAAAGTGTTCATCAGGGTGATTTACAGTTGATATTTCTTGAAAAGGATACTTCACTTAAAAGTAAAACAGGGGAAATAACTCTATCACAAGAACCTGAAGACAAAGAAGATTCTCTAGAATCTGAGGAAGAGGAAGACACTTTGTCAAAGGATGCTGAATCAGGGGAGAACACTCCATCAGAAGATTAAGACTAATAGAAAGATTTGCCAAATTCTGAATATGAAATTTTAATCAGTATTAAATCAGAACTTTAAACTGTATACATGTATATATTTAAGCATTAAGACAAAACGGTACTGTATCATGGCAGCATTCAGACAGTATTATAAACCAAATTTAGATGTTTATACAGTTACAGTTGTATGTACATATAGGCCTTATCCAGATAGCTGTGTAGAACAGAGTGTCATTTAACATATATATATATATATTAGGGTTGTCAACTGTTAGCATGTTAATTGGTTACTTGGTTGGAAGACCAATAACTGGTTACAAAATTCAATAACGGAATAGCTTGACATTAAATTACTCCATAGGTAGCCCCTTCTTTACCTGGGTTAAACCTTCACCTTAAATCTTTTCACTAATGAACAGTTTGACATTAATTAGGAAATCCCATGATGTTAATGTATTTTTTTCATTTGACAGTAACTACATGCTGCCAGTGCAATCTAAAGTTTAGATCTGGGCAACATTTTAAAGAGGGCCGGGGGCCAGAAGGCAAAGTTGCCATTTTTGAGATGTAGAACTCACTTTACCTGTGATACACAATGTCATCTAGATCTATAAACAAATATTTGTGTCAGTGAATTCATGATTGAATTGTCAACCAATTTATGTTTCTCCACCAAAATGCTTCTGTGTGTGAGTTTGAGTGAGTAACAATATTTTGTGTCATGTTCTGCATTATTCTAAATAGAGTTGAAACATATCTAAACTGATAGGAGGCACAGTAGTCCAGTGGTAGGACGCCAGGCTCGTGACCGAAAGGTTGCGGGTTCGAGTCACGTCACAGCAGTGTGTTGTATCTTTGAACAAGATACTTTACTCTGCTTGTTCTAGTCTACTCATGATCAGCTGTAAATGAGTTTGTGGTTGGGCAGTGCTAAAATTGTTGAATGCTAGCTGTGAGTGCCGAAATGGCAGCACCGACTGTATGTTCCCCCGGAAGTTGAGAAAGAAATTGACTGGTTGCAAAGGCCCTATAACCACGGATAATAATTTGTGAACGATTTGAGACGACCTACAAACTAGGTTATGATAAAGCGGTATATAAGTCCCTGGAGTTATTAATTATTTAATTCGTTGTTAATTGGTGTTGAATATGAAAAAATTATCTTCATGAGTAAGCTATCCTGCTGATCTGTATAAAGTACATATGGAACATAATATTTGGTAAAATAAGCTGTACATGTATTTTTTGTCAGTAATTGTTTAATCATCAAGTAGACCGATTAACCGATTACTCTGTTTGAAGATATTTTGAGTAACCAATTTCTAAATTTTGACTGGTGTGACAACCCTAATATATATAAAGTGTGATAGTGAATATTGTTCTGATAGAGAAATGTGTGATGGGGATATATTCATTTGATGTCGGGTAATATGTTGCCTCATATGTTGTTGGTAAAATTGTATCATATGATGTCCGGATCAAGGGGGCATCATTTGCTATATCAGACAAAGGGGCATCATTTGACATATCAGACAAAGGGGCATCATTTGATATATGAGACAAAGGCGCATCGTTTGATGTAGAAGACAAAGGCGCATCGTTTGATGTAACAGACAAAGGGGCATCATTTGACATTTCAGACAAAGGGGTATCATTTGATGTATCAGACGAAGGGGTATTGTTTGGGGTATCAGAAAAAGGGGCATCATTTGACATTTCAGACAAAGGGGCATCATTTGATATATCAGACAAAGGGGCATCATTTGATATATCAGACAAAGGGGCATCGTTTGATGTAACAGACAAAGGGGCATCATTTGATGTATCAGATAAAAAGGCATCTTTTGATGTAACAGGCACAGGGGCATTGTTTGGGGTATCAGAAAAAGGGTCACCATAAGATATATCAGACAAAAAAACATAATTTCATGTATCGCACAAAGGGGCATCGTTTGACGTATCAGACAAAGGGGCATCATTTGATGTATCAGACAAAAGAACATTTTAATGTATCAGACAAAATGGTGTCATTTGGTGTATCAGACAAAGGGACATTGTGTGACGTAAGGGGCAAAGCTTTAAGCTTGATGAGTCCCTTACTTCATATATTACATTTGTGTACAAACTTGTGGATGCATTATGAACAATATGTTATTTTGTTTGCCTGTAATTATTTAGACACATTTATAGAAATAACAATAGTAGATTACATTAGGCACACTTTGGAAGTGTCATTTTACAATGTATAACGTGAGATGCCACTTCTTTTGTTGATGTGACGTTACGTCATGATGTGAAACATATTATCATATACTACTTCATCAGTCTTTAAATGTAAAGCTCTATCCTACATTCATAAAATTAATGGTGAATGGCACACAATATTTGACAACCAACATTACAGCTAATATGAAGGGTGAGGATGAACTGGACTGGGTCGATCGCCAGCGACCAGGTAGCTCAACTGGTTTGATGGTCGGTCAAGAGTTCGGAGGATCCCGGGTTTGAACCCAGGTCTGGCTTTGCGGTTTTTTGCTCCTACAATAAAAGTTTAATTTATATACAATAAACCTTATTTATCTGAAAGACCTCAGTTACATAAAACATTTTTTTTACATAAAACACCTCCACATCAAACAACCAGAACGTGTACGTATGTTACCACAAAATGTATCTATAGTTCGTTGATGAATTAAATAAACAGTGATTTCACTGGAGGATAGATTTCTGAAGAGTTAATCTTTTAGTCTACGCACAGTCCAAGGTAGTAGCACATTATGCATGAAATGTAAATTTTCAAATATAATTTTAGGTAAGTGTAACAAAAAAGCTGTGTCATACCGTATATGGTCTACTGTATAATAGGAAAATTTCGCTTCAGTTTAATTTACTGCGGGCGAATTCATTTTTACAGTAATCATTAGTAAACAAGATAATGTATAGTAATTAAATACAAAGGGCAAATTCTGCCGAAGGGTGAAAGTTTGACTGGGCGAACATTTCCCGGTATACGGTAAGTCAGTAGTCAAAATTGTTCGGGAAAAAGTTGTTTGGGTTGATCCCGAAACCTTAGGTAAGAGTAATGAGTGTTGAATATTATAAGGCATGATTTAAGTGTATGTGATATGATTATATCTGTCATTCAAAAATGGTTATC
>JAUMHH010022505.1:0-10660 GCA_032359455.1 Chlamys rubida | reverse complement strand
GGTGGAGACTTCATCAGGAAATAATCTTTCTTCAGATGTTGACAATGGAACCGATGTTGAACAGTTTACTGTGAAGCAGATGTCTGATGCAGACGAGTGTGAATATTGTCTGTGTCGTCCTTGTATAACAAATGAAAGTAACAAGCAGCTGTAGTGGGAAACTGAAAATGTTGAGCAACATAAACGAACTTCTGCCCCTAGAAAAGAAAAATATAAGCGATTTTGGACCAATCTTTTTCACAGAAAAGTATGGAAGGACCCCAGATATACTGAAAGGAAAAAAAGGCTCTTTCTACTGACTTACGCAAGACTAAATATGTATACCACAGACTAGATTTAATACCTAAATGCATACTGGAACTTGTGAGATGTTGGTTTCCTAATCCTCCCAATGTACCTTATAAGGGTCACATGTGGGAATAGTGCCATTACAAATATTGTTCACTTTTAGTTCAACACTAGTATTATTCAGAATATTTTGCATTTGGATTTATTTCTGATATGGATTAAGTATACAACACTATACAGAAAGAGAGGTATGTAAACACCTATATGTATTGCAGTGCTTGCTTGTGAGCACGTGGGTACATGGCTACTAACACTTCCGGTGTAAACACACCAGACCTGTCAATCAATAGCCCAGAATTGTACTGCCTTCTACTTTAAATTCCATTTATACAGCTTATCACATTTTTTTCAGAGTTGATATTGGGTAAAATAAAAACATCACTGTTATGTATACCCAAACAAAAAAATTGGAAATATATTCAAATGGAAATAATCATTATTTCATAAAAACCTTCTCTGAAGTGAACGTGACCAACAAATTGAATTTTCCTCCATGTTTTCTGAGTGGCTGCTATTTATAGTCTGACCCCGGTCTTAAACGTAGGTATTTCTATATGGATTTCGTTAAAGATATGATAAATATTAGTGTAAGAGCGAGTGCTTGTGTCTTTATTCAAGTCTTTGGTTTCTGGTGATCTCTGTTTTAGAAGTGTCCGAACGTCCCTCCTTTACGAATTACGTAATGGAAGGTATATTCGGACACTTTTTTGTTTTGCTGATTCATTTTACCTCCATTTTTTCCAAGCTGAGACTCAGAAACTAGGCTCCTTGGGTTTGGTCAGATCCAATAGTCAATTATAATATCATGGCTGCATTCGTCTCGTTATATCCTGCTTTTGTATATATATAATTATTTTAGGGTGGGGATCTCAACCATTTTAAAGTTATGACTCAGGGACTATGTCTCCAATGGTGGGGCCAGACCCCAGTGCCATCATGGAAACATCTGTAGATTCATCTCTTTATGCTCAGCAACTGTATATATGTTTATAGTGTGGGGATCGCAACCACTTCCATGTAATAAACTGTGTTTGGCCCCACCCCTTAGCCCGGGGAGTCAGCCTGTCCATTTGTACAATTGTTAATCCCGACCACACAGGGATGCTTCCAACAAAATATAGTTGATATTCATCGCTGAGTTCCAGAGAAGGCCGCTTAAAGATGTACATCCAAATTAACCTTTTTTGGCCCCGCCCCTCAGCCCCCTAGGGTGTCAAACTCACCATTTCTACACTTTTTAATCCCATTTACCTAGGGATGCTGCCAGTCAAATACGGTTGATATCCATCTCTTAGTTCCATAGAAGAATTCGCTTAAAGCAATATAGCCAAATAACGCTTTTTGGTCCCGCCCCTAAGCGCCCTGGGGACCCAACCCAACTATTTGTACACTTTTGAATCCCCACCTCCCATGAATTCTTCCGACGAAAGATCATTGATATTCAGTGCATAGTTCTACAGAAGAAGTTGTTTATAACAGTATAGCCAAATTGTCCCCTTTTGGCCCCGCCACTCAGCCTCACCATTTGTACAATTTTTAATCCTCACCACCTAGGAATGCTTCCAGTCAGATTTGGTTAAATTTCAATCAGTGGTTAAAAAGACGAAGTCGTTTGAACATTGTGTTGACATACGCACGCAGGATGCCACGGTATGGCATAAGCTCACCTTGGTCCTTCGGACCCGGTGAGCTAAAAACAGGCAGATGAATAGCGAACATGTGATGAGCGGCCAGGATTCCGATTCTGTGTTTGAAAGATATCGGGTTAAATTTGTGACGTGAATAGAAACGCTTACTTTTGACCAAATAGAAAACGAATTACAAAAGGACTACACACATGACATCAGGTAAATAATTCAATCTCACACTTTTCCAAAACATTGCATAGCTATCATTGGTGCACACTTCAATTATACATCTGAATCTCATACAACTACTGGTAAACCTTTTCTAATGGATATTGTAAACGTCTTTCCTGCTTCCAAGCCTAAATCACGTCTCGAAGATTAGAAGACATCAGTTCTTTCTGCTTGTCTTGTACATGCATACATCAGTATTATGATTTTTTAGGAAATGCAGTTGTTTTGCTCTATATATATTGCTAAAAAGAGTTACACCAAATCACATGATTTTGGACTATAGGCAAGTTCACATGATTCGATAACAATAAAAGAGAAATCAACTATTGAGTGAGCAAAGTTATTTATTGATTATTTGAAAAATAAAAAAAACAGGCAAGCAAGCAAGTCATTACATCAAATGTATATAGTGGTAATAAGATGAATTTCAAGAATTTCATCACCAAAAAAAGGATGCCAATTTGGGTCTTATGATGAGTCACCAATTAATTTGTAATGTTTATATATACATACCTTGGGGTTATGCCGTCATGATATGACATGGAATTAAGGTCAGCTTGGATACCATTTCGAGATATGATGGGAAAAGTGGGGAACCAAAATCACAAAATGCCTTTTTATGAAAGAACTGCAGTTTTTTTTTTACTTTGGCACCCTTTCTTTAATGTAATAGCACTTTGTACAAGGAAAGAACATCTATATATTTAAATCGCATAACAATGGCAAATAGAACAATATTAACACGACATTTACGGCATAAAAGGCCTATGGTCACCTGAGTCGTAATACAATTATTATTTGTTGTTTTGATGTAACAAAACAATTAGCACATATAATCTAAATTTCTGTTTTAACAGTGATTTCTTTGACAAAATGATGTTGGCGAGTAACAAAAGAAAACTCATACTAGAGGCATGAGGTGTTCATGTTCATAATATTTAACACCCGGTCAAATAATAAGAATTTTTTCCAGTTTGAAAACAAGCTAAATATACCCGAAGTGTTCTCTATATGAACTATAATAAAATTTGCCCCACAAAAATTGTATGAATGGGTGTATCTGGGGAAATGGAGTTTACAAGATAGATAAAGCATATTACCAGGTAAGACCTTTTCATCAAGAAAAGTACTTAATCCCAGCATATCTTGATCTGAAAAAGAATATTGCTGAAATATTTGACAAGTTAACCAGTGTGGGTCCCGCCCCTCAGGGTTCTGGTGGTAAGATCGATATTGTGTACACATTTCTTCTGCTTTGACTATGGGACCTTCCCGAAAAAACGGACGAACAACGTACGACGTACGACGCCAGACAAAAGACGATCGCAATTGGTCAACTGACCTAAACATAAGATGGCATATCAATGCAACCTTTCGTCAAATCATGTAGAAAGCAACATGCAAGAAAAACATTAAAAAAGTCAAAAAAATAATATTTGTTTTCAAAAGGTTTTCCTTTTAGATATTATTTTTTCCCTTTGTATTTGCACTATGTCATAAACATTCACCTTTAACACGGGTTGCTCACAAAATAAAAAAATTGAACACACTATCTAAACAAATTAAACACTTAAATTTCAGAAATCTAAGTGCTATGAAACAGCCTTATGAACTGCCGTTTCCTTTCAATCGTAAAATAAGATAATTCCTAATATTATCAAATATTTCTCAATCAAATATACATGTTAAAATCTTCATTACAATACGAGATATGAATCGTACTCTTCTGAACATTGTCGCAAATTCGAGAAGGAACATCATTTTTGACAAGAAAACATCAAATGTTATGTTAGTCTCGGGACCTTTCATCTGTCAAAGGAGAGTAAAATGTGATTAAGGTTACATGCTTCCTCATACACAATTCTTGCCCTTTGTGTTATATAACTATTCTTTTTAAATAATTGACAAAATCTAATTCTTCAGTGTTATCAATTCAAACATGTTTTTAACATTTCAAATATATGAGTGATTCATAAAATCTAAGTATGAAAAACGCTTTAAGCGAATGAAAACGTAATTATTGATAATGATTATGAATAACTATTTTTTAGGGTTTATTAGAAGTGGTATCTCATAAAGTGGTATCTCATAAATTATATAATAAATATATAAATATAATTGAAGATGCTTTTGTGAACGTTACTTTCCCTTATATTTGGCCCAGATAATATCTAATTTAAAAGAATATAGCACAAATTTGAAATTCTGACTTTTTACTGAAAGTTACAGCATGACCTCATAACTCAACACAAATGGACAATGCAAGTATATTTAAATTTACAAGTTATGTTCAAGATAAGGTTAAACTGATATTGTAGTGCTAAATTGACCATACAGTGCTCCGTCTGTTTTTTTGTTAATGATGCAGTGACATCAAATATGTATTAAAGTTATGAACACGAATGCTGTATTTGACACATGAGCATTATATAAGGATATATTTATCAAATCACTACGGCGCACTGTGCATTATCTATGGTCGAAGAATGTGTACGTCTTTGTTTTCTTTATGAGGAGATACACAATTAAACATCATAGTAATCTGCTGAGTAACGTATGGAATTATTTTAAAAGGGAGATACAGAAGACAACAAAGGACTTAAAATCAACAAAGTTATGATGTGTAAGGTTCATCAAACATGATATGACTGAATTTGTATGAAACGGTATACTGTTAAATATGTAATACATATCACATTCAGTGATGATAAACAAAATATGAGTCCGATTAAATGTTCTATTCATATCATATTGATTTTGAATACTTTGTCAGGATTAAAATAAATTGGCAATAAAATTATTATGAAAGATAAAACCAGCTAAACATTTGATCGATTTTTAAACATTTAGCTTAATCAATTTGATAAACACTCCATAATGCATAAATTACAAATAGAATGTAACGGAACCAGACAAGTGCGTAAAAAGCATTCAGAATAACTTTCTGAATGACAAACAAAAGCAACCTTCAAATTAGAGCTAAAATCATCGCTCTATCAATTGTTATTACCAGTATGAATATATTACGTAGTCAAAATATGCTTTAAGCTATGTCCAATATATATATCGAAGTTCAGTTATTCTGATATTATTATTACCATTCATTGCGAATTGTTAATTATAAGAAAACCAGCAACCAAAAGCAGCGAAAACGAAATTGATAATAAATAGCTGGTATTTCGGTATAATAAAACTATATCCTTCATATTTCTTTTCTAAGTTCAATCTATATGTACAATTTAATTGTATTAATTCTACTACGTAACATCAATAGAAATTCTGGTTCATTGCTTTGATATAGCTCTACCACAGCAAATTATATGGTGATACATTACAGTAAGCGGTTGCATTATTTTGACACCAGGTGGAAAAATATCATGAAATCCAAATTGCATCGATCACTAAATAATAAGCATTGCAACTGTCATTACGAAATGGAAGAACAAATGAACTGCTCCTATCCTCATTTGGACTGATTGCGATAACATGGTGTCCTAGGCCATCTTCTCTTATTCTTTCATATTGCAAATCGAACGAAAAAGCGTGAAACCGATCTAATTTTGTTTCTTATTACTATATAATATTTAAATAAGATATCCATAATGTTTGAGCAAATCAATGACTGTGTCGATCGTCGTGGTTTTAGAATTGACTCATAATTTAGGTTATAATTTACAATTATTGAATTATTCTTTGAAAAACAAGATGCCCAGAGGACCTGTTTCTCTCACCTGGACCTTTATGGTATATACAGATGTATGGTTATGGGTTGGGGATTCCAAAAATTTCAAGTTCTGGCCAAGAAATTAAGTCCCTAGGGCTAGGGGTGGGGCAAGACACAAGAGTCAATACTAATATCATGATTGTGTTTGTCTTTTGATACCCAGCAATGACTATATGGTTATCTGGTGGGGATCTCAACTGTTTCAAAAGTATGATGCAAGAATTAAGTCCCTAGGGGAAAGGCCAGACCTCAGAATCAATCCTAATATTATATTTTTTCATCTCCTGATGATCAACAATTGCCATATATGGTTATGGGATAGGGATCTCAATTGTCTAAAAGCTATTGATCAGGGATGAAATTGAAAGGGGTGGGGCCAGATCCATCGCTCAATTATGATATCATGACTGAATTTATCTCTTTAAGCCTCTTAAATGTATATGTGGTTATGGGTTCTGAAATATACACTGTTACAAAGTTATGGCCAAGGAACAAAGTCCATAGGGGTAAGGCCAGACCCCAAAGGGGTCAAATATTTTGAAATATTTTAACAACTTCTTTTAAATAGCTTGGATGAAATGCTACCAAGTTTGTTCAAATGAATGGCTTTAGCTTAAATTCAAGATCACATGGATTTATTACTTTAAAAAATGTCAAACAACTTCTTCAGAATACCCAAAAGACACTGGAAAATGATGATTGGCCAGGGACTTGCTAAGATGAAGGGCTATTAAGTATGTTCAAATAAATGAGCTGGGGTTATATTCAAGTTCAATGGGGTCAAATATGTGAAAAAAAACATTTAAACTACTTCTGAATCACCGAAAGGCCCAGGCTGATGATAGTTGACCAGTAATATCAAAAGATAAGAAATTTTGAAGATTGCCCTAATGGATGACCTTCACCCATATTCCAATATGGGGTCAAATGTGTTGAAAACTTCCAATTTACTTCTTCTAAATAACCCAAAAGCATAGGGTGGTGGCATTTTTGCAAGTAGCATGCTTAGATGATGAGCTATCAAGTTCGTTCTTGTGGATTATCTTGACCCACTTTAATTGCTAGGTCACATTTGGCCAAATGGGTTTAAACCTTTATCTCAATTAACAAATTAGCTATGGTGATATGTGGCAAGTTGCATGCTGAGATGAAGGGCTATAAAGTCTATTCAACGTCATATACACCATCCGTTTATACAATATTGAATCCCCTTTGGCCGAGGATACCCAAGGCCAGATTAAGTAAAAATCCACTGATCCATTTAGGACAAGTAACGTTTTAAATGAAAAAGTTGACGGACGGACGACGGACGTTGCGCCATTACAATATTTCAAAACTATTGATTTTATAAGGAATATGGACTTCTATTCAGAACAAATTTCTTATTCTATTTAATTTGCAATATGTGGAATTTCGTTTGGTGACTATATATACAAACCATTAACATATGAAATATGAAATATATAAAAAGCATGCCATTGAAGGCATTGTCCAATCGCAAAACAACACAAAATATATATTTAGCACAAATGCGTGCATAATTATACGTAAAGGTATAAGCCAGGCTGCGTAAACATTTTAGTTCAGTTATCGCCAGTGGATTCCTAAAAATAATTACATTCATTTGATAACACAGTGTTAATTAAATTGATTTTAAATTTAAGTACTATAAAGCCCCTTTAAGCGGTTTATTCTAACCGGAAATGAAAAAGCGGCATCAAAAATTGTAATTTGTATTATATTAATTTTAAATCGGTGGTTGTCCGGTGTTCGTATTCTCGTGATTAACAAAGTGAAATGAGGTATACCTAAAGCGCTAACAAGATACACATGTTTTTTCAGCTTAAATACGTAAGATTGGTTGTCGTTAAACATGCTCTTTATGCTGGTTAAATTAACATTAATTGTTTGAGTTAAAGTAATACATTTACACTCTGCATTATGTGAATGTTTAGTCATGTGTAACTATTCCGTCGCTTTTGCAAACAACCGATCATCACTGTGTGGCAATGAGTTGGCCAATTCGTCTTTGCTTTACCTTACAGTACAAAGAACTGAATATTTCTTATAAAGTAAACACTACCCACTTGCCTCTGGAACGTTACGTTGTAAAGAGATATCTCATTTTGTTACATAATCTTCAATACTGTATTTGTTATTTGCAAATTCTCTAATGCATACATTTTGTTTCAGATAATGTGCTTCTGGATTAATCGATTTTTTTTGCATCATCTTGTTTGGATTCTTCAGTCTCAACCTCTATTGGCAGAGGCTCGGCATGTTTGCTAAAATCTACCTCTGCATAATCGTTGCGATTTTCCAGGCCATGGATAACAAATGCTCCTTTCCCTTCTCCAGGCTTTTTTTCGAACACCACATCAATGTACTCCAGTCCATCTTTGTTCTACAAAACCAAAAAAAACAAATGTCCTTCAATAGGAAATAAAAAATTAAATTCAATACTGTAGTTATATATCACTTTAACATCAAGTATGTTTCTGTATAATGAAGAGATAAAGAAGAGATGACAATGCCAACATCAACTGGGAAACGTACAATTTTGAAATCATCCCTAAGGTACAAAGTGTTACGTGCCCTGCTTAGTTACAACCAATAACAACATGGATGTATATAGTGACGTCTACAAAAGTGCAATAGATTAATGACGTCATCGTATAGTTACACCTTTTCGGCAAGTCCATTGTTTGCGCGGGAAATAAAACAGATGGGTAAATGGGCCAAGTGTTGCTTATATAGTATTTTATGTGTTATGACTATAACAGTTAATGGCCATCAGGTGTCTGTACACTTGGGTATTTAAAACGAACGTCATGACGATCGAACTGGCACGCTTTAAGTGTATGGTCACTTCCGTTAAAACAACGTAAGAATTACAATTGAGTCGGCGAATTCGCTTTGGCAACATTTTCTTTATGACTTGGCCATAACGCACAAAAATATGAAGGCCCCTTCATCTCAATTCAAAACTGGTCACTTGCAATGTATTTCCTTGCTTCTCTTTATATTTCATTCTTGCATTCTATCAAATGCTTTGAAATAATTATTCTCTCCAACGCTTTGAAATCATTCAAGCCAATTAAAAACACGAGGCCCAGAGGGTTTGTATCGCACAACTGAATATGCTTAAAGTACTTGATACGAGATAAAGATATAACACTCCGGTAGGTACTGTATGAACATATGAAATTTCAGAACGATCCATTCAGTATTTCTTGAGATATAGCGAGAACAAAGTTCAAATGTCAAAATCCAAGATGGCGACCTGGTGGCTATCTTGTTTTGATGAATACACCCTTATAGTAACAGGCACTACTAGACAACTCAATAGAGACAAAATTGGGATTGAATCATCCCGTAATCTCTATGATAGAAGGATTTCAAAGCTTTCACCTCTATTTCCCCTATCGAGCCCTGCCCCTCTGCCCTTAGGGCCACACCCACCGTTTACACAAAATTGAGTGCCCTTGGCCAGAGGATCATCCAGACCATATTAGGATGAAATCCCTTAGTCCCTAATGTAGAAGAAAGATCTACCTCAAGGGAGGCCACACCCACCGTTTATACAAAATTGAGTGACCTTGGCCTGTTCCAGACCAAATTTAGTTAATATCCACCAAGCTGTTCAGGACTAGAGGGTTTTAAAGGAATAGTTGCGGACGGATGGACGACGGACGATAGATGACGAACAACGGAGGCTGCGCCATGGCATTTGCTCACTTGCCCTTCGAGTAGGTGAGCTAAACAAGCGATCCGAGAGGGATCTTGGCGCCCACCATCGTAACATCTTCATTAGTTCTATGTCAGATTGATCTTTTCTCTTTTCTCTTATCTGTTTGATCAGTTTGCCTGTCCCCCATTTTAATCAATCTTTTTATCAACATCAAAAGTAAACATGCACAACTCAGAACCAAGGGAAACTTACATTTCAATTTTGAGAAAGATTCCTCCAGTACGTTCTGAGAAATAGTGGTAACAAACTTAAACCGTAACAAAATGACAGCCTGTCTGCATCTTGGTGTTCAGATCAGTCCAAAAATTGTATAAGCTTAACTAAGAACCAAGATGAAACCCTTATGTGAGATATGAGAAATATCACATCAATACTTTTTTTGAGCAATACTCAATATGACCACCTGTCGTCCATCTTGGGTTTTTGAATCATCCCCAAATTTCGAAATACAGAGCTATAGGAACCATAGGGAACCTTCATGTGAAATTTGAGAAAGAACCCTGCTGAACATTCTGAGACATAGAGCTAACAAATTTTCGTTCTCATAATCAAGATGGCTGGCTGGCTGTCAGCCATCTTGGTTTTCCTTCAGTCCCAAAATTTGATATTCCTTTCAGCCCCAACATTAGTTAATCGTAACTTAGAACCATAGGACACCTTCTAAAATTCAAGATGGCTGGCTGTCGGACATCTTGGTTTATTTATCAGTCCCAAAAAACGATATGCATAACTATAAGGACCATGGGGAACCTTCATGTGAAATTTGAGAAATAGCACTCCAGTACTTTCTGAGAAATAGCGCTAACAAACTTGAACACTAAAATTCAAGATGGCTGGCTGTCGGCCATCTTGTTTTTTTATCAGTCCCAAAAAACGATATGCATAATTTATGACTATGGGGAACCTTCATCTTAAATGTGAGAAAGAGCCCTCCAGTATTTTCTCAGAAATAGCGCTAGCTAAGGACGGACGGAATGA
>JAUMHH010022494.1:0-10660 GCA_032359455.1 Chlamys rubida | reverse complement strand
GAGGTAACTCCCATACAAATTTTGAGACTTTTGACTAGAATACGGTCTTCATAAGATAACCGGAATTAATTTGAGATAATTTTATTCCCAATAATATGCTTACAAATATTATCAAAGACTACTAAAACAATCACTTCTTCAAACTCTGATTCATCTGTATCTGTCGTCATACTCAAACAGATAATTCCTCGAATATTTGATGAAATGCGAAACACATCAGCGGTATCGAGATGGTAGAATCTCACTGGCATACATTTGATAATTATTTCGAAGTTGAAGATATTTGATAATCGGTATGATGACATATTTTCCAAATTGGAGATTTCAACGCCTCTTATATAATATTAATATTGATATAGGATTTGACGGCTTTATGATATAAGCAGCTATGCAGTCTTCTTTTAAACAACTAAAACATTATTTGTCAACAAAATTGAACCAAGACAGTACGTTTCTCATCTCATCTGTGTCAGCTGACTTTGTAAGTACTTTCTTGAAAATTTTAAAGATGCGAAGAAAGCTGTAGGCCTGTCTTGTTACAAAACCCTAAGTTATACGGATGTGATACCATTTCTATAACATGGTTTAGTTCTTCCTTTACAAATACATTATGTATGTTACAAAAAACTATCTATGTCTGGAAGGTTGTCCGAAGCACAGAAAGGCACTCATGGTGTACTACAGGGTTCAATTTTAGGCATTTTGTTATTTTCCACTTTTATAATTGATATTTATCTAGATCTTAACCTTAGTGACAATCGTTTAACCCAGGTGAAAAATGAGAAACCTTTTAAGTGTAGATCTGGATGATTGTTTATAAGGAAAAGCCATGTAGAAAAAACGTCTAAAATTGGACAACGTTTAGGTTTGTTTAGGCGAACTCGCCCTTATCTACCAACACAGGGTGAAATCAATACTGTTGTGCTGTTTGACCGGACTGCTCTGCAATCATGATATGTAAATTGTCTAAAGTTCAAAAAGCAGGCAGCGCGTGTCATACTTGATGTACCATATGACACGCCCTGTAGTGGCATTTTTTCTACTTTAAAATGGCTACATGTACCTATTGATAATGTTTTACTATAAGATTACAGTGTCTGTTATTATAACATGTTTTACTATAAGATTACAGTGTCTGTTATAACATGTTTTACTATAAGATTACAGTGTCTGTTATAACATGTTTTATTATAAGATTACAGTGTCTGTTATAACATGTTTTATTATAAGATTAAAGTGTCTGTTATAACATGTTTTATTATAAGATTAAAGTGTCTGTTATAACATGTTTTACTATAAGATTACAGTGTCTGTTATAACATGTTATACTATAAGATTACAGTGTCTGTTATAACATGTTTTACTATGAAATGACAGTGTCTGTTATAAAATGTTTTACTATAAGATTACAGTGTCTGTTATAACATTTACTAGCTCACCTGGTCGGGCAAAACAGGTACAGTACCATTCCACGCCCGATCGGGGAATCGAACCCCGGTTGTACATGTATAAGGCGAGTGCGTTATCCACTACGCCATCCGACCGCCCTTTTATTTTAAGTATGCTTCAAGCACATTGATTACCTTTTCCAGTTCTTTTAAAAAAAATCCCTGGCTAACTGGTGCGGAATCTAGAAAATCTACGATCAGTTTGGCATTCCCATTGTAATTGTCACGTTTTACCAATTACCGGGGTAATAGTTGGGAGAGTCCATAATAATGCTGGTATAGGGGATAGAAGAATTTCTACTTTTAGTATTTATTATGGACTCCTCCGTGCGATAACTTTATTTTGTGGCTTAAATGTGACTTATAAGATACGAAACACAGACAGGAACACAAAACTACATGTTTTTTATTTATCCGTTCATGGTTTGGGACACATGCTTTTTTTTGCTTGTGAAGTGCGTACTTTTTGAAGAGTTCCACAGTAAACAATATTGGAACTCTAGACCTATTTCATGAAATGACGACCCATTTGAAACGTACCATAAAAAGAATGCATATAATGATGCCATTCGGAAAAGACGTTATCATTATAACAAATAAAATGTTGACAAGGGAGATAATTATGCCAGAAATCACAATCATTTCTTGTGATTATTCTATTTATCAATAAATAAGATATAGACATTCAAATGATTTCCAATTCCAACTAACAGTCTCCTTACATTCCATGTCGATGTTGCCCGTCCACGTCCCTCCCAGTACACAGGTGAGAGTGATCGTTCCTCCTCCTATGTTCAGGAAGTTGCTATCACAGTTATATGTTGCGATTCCTCCTACATGGAGCGAGGTCACCCCAAAATGTCCATTTGTGAGTGAGAGTGGTAGCGGACAGGCTGATACATCAAATATACATAATATTAAAATTTCTGATAAAATGAATGTTTTCCTATCACAACTGTTGTCCTGAAAACACTAAATCGTGAAATGTGATGGAACCAAGTAATTGATTATATATTACAGTACCAAGAAGCGAATATTTCACAATAACAGCAAGAGAATGAAGAGGCATGAATTCGAAGAGCAATAAATATTGACATACTTAAATCTCATAACTACTTGTCATATGATTTTTTGTAATTTTCACTTCTTTTCAACAGATCGGTTTGAATAGTACACAATATTGGATTAGATAGCAGACAAAGCCAATATAAACCCTCTCCAGTATTTGTTTTAATTGATGACGTCACCATTAACGTGACAGTTTCCTGTCCCCTGCTCAGCAGATAAAATGATTTTCAGTTTGGTTCTGGTAGGCGTGATTAGGAATAGTCATAACCAAATATTGCAACATTATTGACACAATTGATCTGAAGGACACCCACTTTGTTCCCAGACTTGTTCTGTTGTCCTCCCTGGGCTAACCCAGACAACGCATGTCACTCCTGGTCATATCGTTCATCCTTGTCGTTATCTGATGACGTCACAGGTGGATTGAAACATTCGAAGATGGAGGGAACACAAGTTTCCGTTTCCTCTTTTCCGTCAAGTGGAAACGAGGCATATGTTAGTTTTACCGCCTGATCTCCCCCAATTTTGAGCCCCACTGTTTGTGGTACATGTATGTGCTTATTTTGTTGAGGACAATCAGTATGGGTCTTGTATGCCAGTGGTCATATGCTGTCCAAGACCTCCTCAAACCGTCCACTTCCACAGTAGGCTCCCGTCAGGTCACTGTTTAAATAATGCAAGGCTCTCCCGAGACTATCAGCACCTCCTCCGGATCTTCATCTTCTTTACTACAGATACGAGCTTCCCTGGGAAGTTGAGGGACGGCCTCTATTGGCTCAGTAGCTCTGATGTCCCTGGGTGTAATCTGGCCCTTCCCAGGAACCATGTCTGCTGTATTACAGCTCCGGGATTGTCTGTAGGAACTGGAAATGACCTCTACATGTTCTTTACCCCCGATTGTCTGTCCCTGCTTCGTTATGACAGGTTTTGCAGTGTGATTTATCACTCTCATTATGAATTGTACGGCACTGGGACGCACAAACGAACCAGTATCCATGACTCCCTCGTAATGTTGTGTGGGTTGAATCATGGACGTGCCCCCCATTGTGTTTGGCCCAGTCCATTAGACTGTGCCCTATTGTGTTTGGTGGTATTATTACGTTTTAGGCTACCTTGACAGCGGACGATGTCCTCTGTTCTTCCACTAGCGATGTAATAGGTATCGCCTAATTACCAATAAAAAGACTCCCGCATCAAAGTCAATGACACAGTTATTCCTTGACAGGAAGTCCAACCCCATCAACATGTAGTCCATGATGGGGGCCTCGCCGACGGTCCAATGTATTCCTATGGTTTGTATTCCGATCTGCAGGTCATTTTTTCCCTACTATTCCCACATTGCCGGTAAAACCCCGGAGCCTCACTCTTTTCCCAAGCACCAGAGGCCTCCTGAGTTTATCTACCAATTCCCGCTTAATAAGCGTCATGGTGGCCGCTGTTTCCACAACAGCTTGGATTGGTGTTCCGTTTAAGGTTACGGGTATGATAATGCTACTGACATTTGAGATTGCCAGTTTCACATCCCTCACGAGTGTGACGTCTTTCCTTGGCGTAGAGGACGGAGATCTCTGATTGTATACCTGTGTAGTCCGTCCCTTGTCGTCACTCCAACTGGCGGCACTGCTGTTGCCTCTCCCCGGTTCCCAGGAGCCCTTGCTAGATTGACCTTGACCTTGTGACCCTATGCCTGTTGACTCCCCTTGGTATCCGGGTGACCAGTTACGGTTTCGCGGGGGACCTTGTTCTGAGTATGGAGACATATCTCGGCGACGACCTTCATACATGTTACGCCCGTTATCTTGTGACGGACGAGAGTATTGATCCCGAGCACGATAATCTGGCGGTTGATTCTCTCATAGTTTTGAGGGAACCTCGGGCGCGTTCCGGAAGGGGAAGTCACCACGAGGTGGTGGCGAGTACGGACGGGCAGCTACAACGCCCGCACTAAGTGGGGCCAGGGATTTTTTAACTCATGTAGTTCCTCTATTAAGAACTTTACAGTGTCCTCCTCTACCTTGTCA
This sequence comes from Chlamys rubida, assembly GCA_032359455.1. NCBI lineage: Eukaryota > Metazoa > Mollusca > Bivalvia > Pectinida > Pectinidae > Chlamys > Chlamys rubida. Next base: position 6,123 of record JAUMHH010022494.1, on the reverse strand, counting down.
TCTCCAGACTTAGTGCCTTCAGCAAATTCAACCTGCCTACAAGGGTACTGTGGCGCATGAGACCCAAACAAAGCACGCTGATTTGCCACGGAGGCCTTTATATATTTAAGAGCTTAATGAACCGTCTTAGGATTCCTCTCCAAGGCTCTTTGCGTCACCATATTTTCGCGACAGCCTTTAAGGAATGCCTCTCTAGCGATCTGATTCCTCGTCGTATTGTCCGCATGTGCAAAGCCATCTCCAAACAGGGTCTGAACTTATTCTCTTCTTGTTTCGCGAAGTACAGTTCTCTGCGGGCCATCACTGGAACGTCTTTGTAGTTGAACCGTTCTTTAATCTTCTTCTTAAGTTTAGTAAACCCAAGAGTTCGTGGAAGTTTGTCGGCATACTCCAACGCGTCACCGACCAGACGAATTTTAGAGCGAAGGGCTCCCATCCCTCTTACCGGAGTAAGTGAGCATTTTCTGTCTCTGAGGACTTTTACCCCTCTGGCAAAGCATCTGCTTGTCATCGGAGAGTCCTCCGATTACCTGTCGCTGTTCTCTTCCTCCTCACAGGAGAGGTCCAGCCCAGATCTCTCCCTCTAGGACAAATCATCACGTCTACGCCTTGAATATGTACGGCGCGTTCCTTGTGATTGACGCGTATGTCGTTCAATGGGAGTATGGGGCGTGTGCCGTGCAGGACGGTCTTTATTCGTCCTGTCGCTAACCCTTCTACTTCTTCACTATCATGCGTTGTTGTAGTCACGCCTCGACTTACAACGCTTGTCAAGGGCTTTTTGCGCGAGCCCCGGCAACGGCTAATGGTAGACCACGAGCAGGGGAAATATGGTGTTCTAATTTAAACTGCTTTGGCCATAACTGAGTATCTATGTTCTCCACTAGGGGATGGTTATTCATCCCGCCATTGACGTATGGCAGCGTATGACCTGAGGGTAAGTTAACCTCCCCTTGTAGGAAAGGTAGTTGTGAAGGGTCATATTCCATGGGATAAATACCCCCTCCCTGCTTGGAAGAGTCAGACTCGGCTTGACATCTTCGAACAAATGTCAATTTCTCTTTCATTTCACAATGATAGGCACGACATGCTTAGGGGCAGTTTTATTTCATTCTCAACATGTGGAGCCGGGACCTGTGCCCCACCATAAAGGTTATATTTGTAATGGTCCTGTACCTTGGAAAAGGGCACGGTAAAGCGAAACCCTTCAACAGAATTATATTTACCAAGTATGGGAATGAACTTCCACTAAAGGGCACGGTGAATCTAATCTCCTTCAAGGGGTCCCTTATGCTTAAACGGTGACCCGACCTTATCCTACTCAAACCAACAGACAACAATCATCTCCAGCATCATAAACAATCTCAGACCCGGATCTGATGCTCAAGAATGTCCATCTCATCCATGATTCATAATCAGCATGCAGCTTCAACCTCAAGATGGGGCTCTATACAACGGGGAAGAGTGTAGTGAATTTTGGGAGAGTTATCTCCCTTAGACTGCTGACCGCGACAATGTGGCATTGGCGGTCTTTTACACGTGGGTGATTTTCCTCCACGTTCAAACCGATATTGGAACATGAGAGCAGATCCCTACTCCATGTAGAGATGGTGTGTTACTACACACACCACATTCTTCTACAATATTTTAAATAAGTATCAATCCGCCGAAACTGTTTTCATTGCGTTTTCCCGGCTGAAGAAGGGAGATATGTAATATTAGTCGATATTCTACATTAGCTTTGGTAAATATATTCTCTATTTTCTTTAAATACCTACTGAAACTTGCATTCTATACCGACCAGAAGCTTTTGATTATAAACATAAAATCAGTATCTGCTCATTTTTACTGATTTTATGTTTTTGTTGAAAAGAATTGAAAATACTATTAGTAGGAATGTTGACTGTACGTTTATTTGGTCAGTCTTTTACGTACTTAACATAACAACTTTCACATAATGACAGACAGTTTGAAAGTTACTCTTATTCTAGGTAAATGCATGCTTACGTATTTCTACACATTCGTAGCCGCTCGGTGTCCAAGTCTCGTTCGTCTGACACGTGATCACATTTGACTCATTGGATGCGGATACCGTGTACCCAAAATTACAGTTGTATGTAGCATTACAGCCAGTATAGTTCTGCAACGTAGCGTCCGGAATTTCTTGTGGTGTTGCACATTCTGAAAAACATAAAGGGTACACATTTAAGATATTTTGGCATTCTCTATTGAGTCATTAGGAATGTATATGACATATTTTATACCATGTCCCGGTCTGTCTGATCTGTGATGGTGTAATGTGATTGTTGTATGATGTAAAACTATATAATGGTGTTGTGTGATTGTGTTGTAAGATTGTGTCACGTCATAAAAATGGGGTTACGTGATAGTAACAGTGTTTTGCGATTGTGTTGTAAAATTGCTTTACGTGATAGTACCAGTGTTTTGAATACTCTTACAACTGGTGCGAGGAAATATCGTCAATGTGAGAGTAGGTTATACCATGTGATTGTGATCAGTGGGAGTCCTTTACAACAGTGATATAAGAAGGCACTATCTGATGGTGCTACATGGTGGTTGTGTGATTGTGTCGAGTACAAACATATTACTGCTTATTTTCAGCATTACACTGTACAAATTATAAAAATACCTGTTATGCTGTTGTATCCTACTGTATATACGGGATGTTCCTTGAACGCATACATCTTTAGAACAATAGGTAGAAACATCAAAGGGAGGGTAATTATAGTTTGTATCATAAATGTACTATATTTATCCGAAATATTTTAACTGTAGTTCTATCTGTGATTTTACAGGTAACTTGCATAATGTTCCAAAGACTTAGATAGCAATCTATTTCCGTGATATCATGTATTGGGGAAATTTTACTTCTAAATACTCTGATATATTCAAATATATTTTAAAAGATATGGAATAATGAAACTTAATCAGTACATTACAAGGTTGTTCGTTGCATAAAGGAGCTCACATATTAATAGGGGGAAAACTGGACTTCAACTGACTAACATAGAGCACTATGAATTATAAAAGAAGTTATTTACATGAGGTACACTACTGTCATCTGCCTTATGCTGGTGCAAATTAAATAAAAGTAAGAATAATGCTGTCTTAGATATTGTCTGCTTCAATATTTTTCGTCAAATCATAAAAATGTAACATCTTGAAAACACTGAAAAGTGTCTCCTTAAATTTTGAATTTTTTTTTTTAAAAAAAAATAAGAATAAAGAAAATGTTTCAAATAACAGTGAAATATTCCTGTATCTGTGATAAATATCAAGTCCCTAACCATTCCTTTATTATCTGATTTTGCTTTCAAAGTAAGTATTAAAAGTTATTTCACTCTGTATATTCATTTAAAAACCTAAGAAAAAACATTTCATGAGGGATAATACATATATGAAGAAGGCTGAAATGATTTAGCTCTTGTTAAGCTCAAATGAACATTTCTTTTTGAAAGTTAAAAGCATAAAAAGTAATTTATAAAATGCCGAAAATAAAAGAAAAAGGAAACTGAAGATACAATTTTTGCTTTATGGCCCAACGTCTGTCACACTAGTGTTCGATTTTGAGTAGCTCGGATGATACATTTTACATGCTTTTTGGCATAACGAATGGACTGCCAGATATACTAATACATGTTGCCCTATAATCTGCATACTATGACGTTTTCACTTTTTTATCTTGATCTGACGTGATGTAATTGTTCGAGCTATTGCAAAGGGCGGGGCAGATACAGCTCCCCTATAGGGTACCATTCTCATAGCCACACGTTTTATGAAAATTCCTTAATTAGGGAAATTTCTTAGCTTAAAATTATCGTATATATAGTAAAACATTACAAAATTTTAAGAATTTTTTTTAACTAGATTTCTCTTCAACTCCAATAACGCTATCATGTGGAAAGAAACATAAGACATTTCCTTACGATTGGGAAACGTTTATGAAACTGATGCCTGATTACTTGTTGAGGGCCAATTATCACCTAAACAGCGTGGTTTCTTCAAATGATTATAAGCCATACATACATATTTCCGTTTATTCACACAGTTTTCAAACTCCTAAAAATTGGAAAATTATTTTTTATTTCATTTTCCAGTATATTCAAATAAACAATAATACTTTTTTTCTACAACCACATTGATTCTTTACAAATGTTATTTCATCACTTATACACCTGTAATACTTACATATTTGGTTTCTCCAGTAAATGACTAAGATATATATTAATTAGGGTGTTGTTAAATTTTGATTAATTGTGCTTAATAATTAATTTGATTTATTAATCTGTTATTAAAAGATCAGTTCAATTAATATCATATAAAATACTATATGGATCAGCTTGTTAATATTATCAAAAAATATAAAACTTAAGAAAATTAGAAAGTAAAACAAAATATATATGAATTTTTATTGAATATTTATATATAAGCATATGTGCTTGAATTATGAAAAGTTCTATTTACACAACCGATAATAGTTTCTATGTGACGTTTTGATGACTAGTACGCTGTCACCTTCATCAGAAAAATGACCAGTGAAGCGTATGCACACAGAGGTGTAAACTGTGTTCGAGGTGTAAGCGTATGTACAATAGTTGTTATATATGTATCGAAATGACTCGATTCAGCTACGCTTTGTTTAATACTTGGTCATAGGTGTGCCAGAGTCTATAGGCCCCCGATAACGTTTAAAAGGCTTAAGACGGACATTATTTTGTTTCTCAAGTGGAACAAGTATCTTTAATAGAGAAAAATGACTAAGAGATGTACCCCGAATTAGCTAGTTTCGGTGTCCGTTTCTCCGCTCCGTGCGAGGTGTACCTCAAAATCAGAAATGTCTTATATGCTGCATGATGTGTGATACTGGGATTATTTACTGTATATACTATATTCTACTTCTTCCTTTGAGCATAGTAACATACATTATAAACTTGATTTAAGAATGGGCTTCACGGACACCCCCACCAAAATAGGGTATACAAAATGCAAAAGAACTGCAACATGAACAGAGTCATGAGTAATTCAGTACCTTTGTTCATATTACATGATACATTATCTTTGTGGCTTTATTCATACTAAATTATCTGTCGCATACTATATAATTTTCTTACTATAATAACTACAAAAAGAGGGAAAAGAAACATTGCAGCAATCAGCTCTCACAGTATGTATACTGTATCTAATTTAATTGTTCAACTTTATCAGTAGTTGTGCATCACGTGTTATGTTTGAAGGTCCTCGCAAGTCAGCTATGAGGTGAGAAGCCCAAGATAATATACATCCCTAGTGGGTCAGTCTCAAATCAGAACGACACAGTCGCAGTTAGAAGGATCACTTATTTCCAAATATATCATTCCATATCGGAAAATTCTGACCAAGTAATTTATTGGTTTCTGAAACGTAGACGTTTAAAAGAAACAATCTCCAATCCATCTCGAGAGTAGCAAATTAAATGTGATGTATTAACATGAAAAAGGGGAAGTCGGTATATCAGAACTGAGAAAATTATAATCTGTTATCTAATATTACCACAGGTAGTACATTCCGTTACAGCCAGCGCTAACTTCAACCTTATAGCATCATTAGGTCCTCCTTTACATGTTTATATACATGTATCACATCATTACTCGCACATACATATTTATATTTTATAAAATGTTGAATAAAACCAATAGCATGAACAAACATTATCAATCGTTTGTCTTCGTCTTTAAACTGGCGTGTTTATTTTATTCTAAATGGAAAAGTAATCAAGGGATACATTTTACAGACCTCAAAATTCAATTAAATAAATGAGCACATTACAAAGCATTTCCTTATTTATTTATAACCATGTAATTACACAGATTTGAACATTTTATACATTACAGGTTTTATACCATGGTATTAGATAATCCTACCAGTCATCAACAGGTCTTAACGGTCACATGAGTTATAATATAATGATGTATTTTTGTGATTTGACAGAAAGATGATTGATATAATAAAACACAAAACCCAAAATTGGCTGTTTGATTGCAGGTACTCTGACAAAATGATGTTAGGGAGTGACCAACATATATCATATATAAAACTAGTACATGTAATTGTCAGAAAACAGTA
>JAUMHH010022472.1:0-10661 GCA_032359455.1 Chlamys rubida | reverse complement strand
CTCGCTAAATTGAAAAATTCTTAGACTCGTTTCATAAATCTCATATGAAATGGAAACTCATGTAAGATCCTATATATCCTGGACAAAAAATATCACTGGTGTCCAGAGCATATGACCATTTGTGGTGCAAATGGTTGATCCTTTGTATGATAGAATTACTCTTTAAGTTTTCTCATTCCCTACATCTGTAATCTTACATGTTTCCCAGTATGAAAGGTAACTAGAATAAACTTCAGTAGGGTAAACTCACATGTACCCCAGCAGTATTGCTTGTATGTAGCACTGAATTTGATTAATGCATTAGAAATATCCTTATATTTTCTCATTCACTGGACAGATCAGCTTCAAGTGACTTCAAGATCTTCTAGGCCTAGCGTCATTATTGCTTCTTGGGTTGATGGTCTATCATGATTTATACCCAACTAAATTATCTTGACCAATATAAAAGTGACATTGTGCATTTCCATTTAAACTTAAATATTTCATTTGATACGGCACTATATATGACAATGATTTAAATGAAATGATGTGTCGGTGATAAATGACACTTCCCTTATACTGACAGGCCTAACTAATCTGTTATTAATTGTAGATAGCTTCCATTTGAACAGACTAAATATCGTGAACTGACCTTTCTACTTTTCTATATCATGCAGTATTCTTGATTCAACATTAATATACTTTCAGCATTTGTGTCTTACATCTTAATATTATATCAGCAATTGTTTAGTTGAAACTTAAATACCCCATCAATGTTTAATGTGAATTAATACGAAAATAAATATTAAGCCAAATATGAGTTATCAACACTCTACAGTTATGTTGCAAAGACTTACATTTGTGAGTCCAATTATCTGGTTTTAACAAAGTGTAACAATCAATTTCCTCTGGGAATTAACACGAAAAATACTTTTACAACATTTTAAACCCTTGAAAATGGCTGTGTGCTTTTCAAGATAATTGTAAAAAAAAATGTCTACATTCTATTGATTTGACAGACGTGTGGAGCCCTAATTATTTGAAGTGCAATGCTATGGTCTAGTGTTGTGTGACTTAAGTATCTGTGGAACCTTATGAAAGCTTGTGTGCTGTTGGCAAAGTTTTGTATCGAAAGAATGTTCAGTTTGTTTATTGTTAATTTCTCTCAGGCTACTTTGTGAAAAGTAATTAAAATAAATTCTATTGCATTAAAAAATATTACAGCTGCTGATTGCCAGTTTGACATTTACAACCTTTGCTATTGAGCCTGAAGCAGCTGATCGACTGGCAGTAACAATCACCCTCTTCCTCACAGCAGTTGCTTTCAAGTTTGTGGTGAGGCAGAGTCTCCCAACCATATCTTATCTTACCAATCTGGTAAGTGAAAGCCTGCTTCGTAACATGACAATGCAAGTTAAGACCTCCACAATGTAAAATAATTCCTCTGAATGCTTCATAATCAAAGCACCTCAGACCTGTGCAAAAATACTGAAAAAGCACAATAGCTATAAAACACTTTCAGATTGCCACTGTAGATAAAGTAAACAGCTGCATCTTTGGTTAATTCTATTCTGCATGTTACTTTCATCTACTATATATATTGTACATTGCGAACTTGTCTGTAAGTGAATGATTTAAGATAATATGTAGGGAAGACGTTAAATAAAGTAGTATAAATGTACAAGAGAAGATAGAAACTTCCCAGTCCAGTTGGCAATCAAGTGAGCAACAGGGATATTCCATCATGTGCAAAGCTAGAAGATGACTGTAATCCCATGTTCAATTAAAACCTGCCACACTATCCCCACCCCCACCCCACCTTTGAAATAGTTTCACCCCCAAACAGCTTTAAACCATATCAACCAAGGATATTTTCTTACCTTCCTGTCACCATAGGGGGGGGGGGGGGGGGGTCACGAGCAACGTTTCATAAGAGAACAACAGTAGTTAAAGACAAGTGTAGCTTGAATACCACTTTCACCAGGTAATGTGCCAGAGCAGTAACCCCCTGCTTCCCATCTAACCACTCCATCAAGCATGATGCTTGAAGTAGACAGTGATCTATGTACAATGAAAACCAACCACATCACAACTGGATGGTATGTCAAGTATCGGTCATGGTCCTTTTAATTACCCCCAGGTCGCAGTAACAGTAAGGGGTCAAAGGTAAAATAATTGTAATACTTTATACTGATCAGCTCATGTCCTTGCCTCCAATATCTAGGGTCAAATTGTAGTGATTATCCTGACCATGGCTCCTAAAGGGTTCATATTTGTTTATGATCCTGGTAGATGGTTTATATCAAGCCTACATGGTACATTACATGTTACTCTAAGTATAAACTCTCAAGGTCACAAAGGGGTCAATAGTTGTCTTTTTGTCAAGTCCGTAACATTTGAAGGGCTGAACTTCATATTTGTGAAACATATGGTGGATGTATTATGATTGGACGGTGTGCCACACATCATTCTCTTGTCTGTACTCAAACTTCAAGGTCACAGCAAAGGTCAAATTATTGAAAGTGTTATCTGGACAATAACTTCTACAGGCCTGATCGATGAGGGTATCATGACTCATAGGACAGTTTGTCATATATACCATTGCCATGTCTGCAACCCCAAGGTGAAGGTCACAGAATTGGGTCAAATTTGTCAAATCATAATGCACATCTGAAACAAAATACTGAATATCAGAGTGTTATGTCATGAAATTTTATAAATTCTAAATATTGGATCGTGAGCTGCATGTACGGAAGAAGAATTCCGCTCTGGATTTTAGGCATGGTTTGTCAAAGTTAAAAGTGACTCAAGGTCATGCTAAGAGGTCAAAAGTTAAATGATTGCAATCCTTGTCTGATCCTCTAAATGTCTAAATGGGTGAACAAAAAACATTTAATTCAAAGAATGGATGGATGTATCATGACTAGACAATGTGTATATATCAACCTTCTTTTTTTCATGGGTAGAAACAGTGGCAGAATAAAAAAAATATGCAATGAATAATTTTGATTTGTACGATAACTTAAGGAACTCATAAAAGTAAGTTGGGGGCCAGGAGTAAAGTTAGGGAGACTGGACAAACAATAGAGGATATTTATGTTCTTGGTTCACTCTTCAATACTACTTATTTAATAAGCAGACTTAATTACAAGATAAATTCAATAATTATTGATTTAGATTAAAAACTGCAAACTAATATTGATTTAGATTAAAAACCGCAAACTTAAATATTGATTCTATATAATTATTATATATAAATACCAATGTGTAACGGAAAATAAAAGATTTTCTGTATGTTTGTTGAACAGGATATTTATGTTTTGAGCGCCCAGATGTTCCTCACCCTTCATGCTGCACAGAATGCCAGCATCAAGGCTCTGACCAGATTCAGCACTGCTGACCAAGTGTTCATCTACGATACCTATTCAATGATCTCCCTCTGTGTTATCTTTGTGATGTTCCACATCATCTTTGGCATCTACCTGCACTTAACAGTAAGTCTCAGTCAAAACACATTAATGCCAAATTAGCTGCATGCATCTCCTAGTATTCCAGATAGAGAATACAGATTATGGGGGAAATGATTAAAAAAGAATTACTGTTTTATACCTCTAGCTTAATCGGAAGTTTCTGTGGTTCATATATCATATTGTAAACTTACTGTCATAAATTACAGATTTCAGAAATTTCTGGTGACCACATAGTATTAGTATGCTTGTTACTTTGTCCTGGGTCACTGATCATATACTGGTAATTATAAAGATCATGACAACTTATGATTAAGAAATGAAAACATGGAATATTTCAATTGTTTCTTTTGAAAATATGAAAGTAGATGCATACAGATATGTAACAAGCAAGTATAAATTGTTTCATGTTGGAGAACTGGTGAAAATTGTATGGAGTAAAAGCATGTTAAGGAATAAAAATCAAACTCTTTTTTTTTTTTTGATAATGCATATAATGCATATAACTGATACATTTACTGATGCTATAGGCAACCAAAAGAAGGCGGCACATGAGGGAAAAAGACAGATTCTATAAGGTAAGATCTAGATAGAAGTACCACATTGATGGGAAGAAAAGAACAATAACTCTTTTTATGTGCTCAAACTCATTTCAGCATTAAGTGGGCAGTTGGAAATTATTTGCTTAATTGTATGGCATTATTCATAGAATTTGACACTGAGGTTGTTTTTATGATAATTTTATGTTCACAGTGATTAAATGTAACACGATTCTTAATGGTATACACAATTTCTCCATAAAGATGAGATGATGGATTTTGGCCAAACCAACAGCAAAACTCCATAAAATTCTTGTTTTGATAAACCTTCATATGTGAAAGTGCCTGTGTTCAGTTTTCTCCAAATCCAACAACTGTACTACACATACATTTTATTAACCTTTACATGTCAGTGCCAGCGCACACTATTTTCTCCAAATTAAACCATATGCTACACTAATTGAATGAATTATTTTGATAATCCATCATCTCGTATAGGGAAACAAAAATTATTTGTAAAGTATTTTGGTATCTTTTGTAAGTTTTGTCTCACATTATTTGCCTGGCTGCATATGCATTTGGATGAAATTTCTTTTCCCCAAATCGCCAGCAGATTGATCTTCATATAGCAAAAACAGGCTTCACAACAAAATGATAAAAATTTCAAAAATGATAAATAATTTATCTATTATACCGTGATGTAGTTGACCAAGAACAGTTGGTTAAATATCAACTCTGATAAATGATGTATGAAAGCTTGATTTGCCACTTAACATTGATACACTGTCAGTAATTTTTACTGATCTCTCCAGCAGGTCTCTGGTGTCAAATGAGGTATATTTAGAGTGGCAAATCTCTACATTTATATTAATATTTGTCTCAGCTCTGACAAGTATTATACAGTATACTAGGGAACTGCATTATTCATAATGACTACAAATGGGAATCTCATGAGTGCATGTTGATCTTGATCCAGATGCTAATGTAACCAAGGTTATCTGTAGCTGGATGATTGGTGCTAATTGAGGCCATTAATATCAGTATAATGTAAACTGATGAACCAATAACCGACAATTAGGCTTGTATCAGACCGACAAGAAATCTTCAAACAATCGGCGAAATAATAGGAGGTTCATCTATCAAATGCATTGTGTATCTGAATATTTATAATATTTTTGTATGTTTGCATTATCATTATATCTTTTTTTTTGTTTTTTAAACATCATATTATTATTAAATTTACACAATTACAAGGCAGAGATGACTGGAAATGTGAAGTACTCTAGCAGTGATTCTTTATATATATATATCATGAATGTGGGAAAAGTCATTACATAAATGTACTTTTTAAATTGTAGTTTTATTTGTTATTACCAGATAATCAAGTTGTTAGTCTATATCTTTGTAAAGTGAAGTAAATTTGTTTGATAGAAAGTTTAAGTGTCAGTGTATATGTTTGAAATTAATGTTATTTAAGAACTGAAGACTTGTGACTTTGGGAAGAAGTCAGCATTTCTGGAGAGAGAAAAAAAAGAGAAAAAATGTTTAATAAACCATTTGAGAAATCTGTAGACCATAGTGTACAATGTATGTACCTTAGTTATAAGTACACTGGACTTCTTGTATATATATGTGACTGGAAGCTTACCCAGATATGCTGGCATTTCACTCAAAGGCAATTTAATATCTAGAGCCCTTATAATTATCAATAAGGAGAGGAAGGGTAATTTCTCAACTGCTAGTAAATGATTACTGGATAGATCAGTGCTGTATTGATAAATGACCAAGGTAATTACTATAGAATGATTCCCGTTTCAGGAGAAGAAACAGCTCTTAGAGAAATATGGAGTACTCAAAGCAGACATCGAAGTGGTAACGAGGAAGTAATGATCATCACCTATAAAGACAACTAGGATTTAGTGATCCTGTGGGTTCATTGTACATTTAGAAAGACTACACAGATTAAAGTATATGGATGCACCTTGCATCAACCATTGAGTATGTATTTATTTATATGGACTAGAGAGTTGCTGATCAGTATTACAGTATTTACCAGTGATGAAGTTAATATTATTCCTGCCTATGTATAGGTGAAATTTGGAAACAAGACTCTTTTTTATCCCCATTGCTTTCTAAGGGCTAGGTCAACTGGGGTTATTGCATACATCTCTGTAAGTGATGACCAAAATACGATTTCAACATATAGAAATGTCAGATTTATAGAATATATATTATCTGTTTTTGTCTGTTTTTAATATTATGTTATGCTTTCAACGTCAGTTTTTTTAACTGTATATATCATTTGAAATCGTTGAAATACATTTTTTAAATAGTTTTTCAATAAATGAAATAATATTGATATCAAAATCTTTTTATATTTTTTCAAATTTTCATAAATATCTGACGAAAAAGTGGTTATGAATCATATAATGAATGACCATAAATGTCAAAAATGTAAACATCCAACATTTACACTAGCAAATATATTTTGAAGTGTTTGATTTGTCTGGGCAGAAGGACAAACCAAACAATCAATGATGATAATTTTGTGTGTCTGCTGTGTTTAAGTACCTTGTAGTGCTGCTCATTATGTAGTTGAATATGAATGACAAGAATCTCCCAGGGGATAAGCCTCATTGCTTCATGTAAAAAACAACCCATTTAGGTCAATGACTTAGGTATATATGACCATAATGGAACATTTAAACAGATGAAAACAGTAGCAATCAAAATTAGTGAAATTGTCTTCATTTCATAATATTTAATATTCCCATGACATTGTTATGGTCAGAAATGTGTTTTGATATCAATAGTAACTAGTATTTCACTCTCAGCTATTTGGTATATGATAGAGCTGACAATGAAAGTGATAGTGTTATACGGAAATAACCTACATTGGGCGCCGTAGAAACATATAGGCTCTGTGCAGTGGAAATGTAAATATTATACTATAAGCAACACATTACAAACATTCAGAAATTGAAGTACATGTATTAAACAGAAGTACCGCATTACAAAGTATCTACTCCTACAATATATTGGTAAAAGGGAAATACAGTGCCACTGACAACTAAGGGATGCTACTTTAATCTCACTGTCAAAGATTTTTTTTTTTTTAGCTGATCGGAACGACAGGTGAGCATATGCCATGATGCGGCATCCATCACCTGTCCGTTAACCTTTTCCTTTAGAACACTTCTAGTCCTGAACTGTGGATTTTGACTTAATTTGGTTTGGAGCATTGTTTGGTAAAGGGGACTAAAGGACAGGGCTGGGCCTAATAGGGGAAATACCATAAAGGTACATCTATAAAATCCTTCTCTTTCTGTACAAATGGAGGGATTTTAACCCAATTTAGTCTTGAGCATCCTTTGGCCAAAAGGACCCGGTGTTCTGTAAATAAAGGTGTGGCCCCTATGGGTACAGTGGGTTTAGGCCCAATAAGTGAAATAAAGGTAAATACTCAAAATCTGTCTCCTTCCATACAGTATGATAAAAGGATTTTAATCAAATTTGATCTAGGGCATCTTTCGGCCAAGGGAAGTTAACTTGGATAAATGGAGGATGTGGCCTTCGTGGATGCAGAGGGGCAAGGCCCAGTGAGAAAATGATCATAACTTTGAAAAGGTCAACATTCCCACCCTTTATCCATATACATGTATTTACATTTCCTTTGTACAGTCCTTAGATAGACCTACCAACCAAAAATGCCATTGCACATGAAAGTTTTTCAGTCGGAAACTGTTTGGGTCTTTCCGTCAAACTGTTTGGGTAATCCGGGACCAGTTATGATGCGACGTCAAATTCCATTTCAAAATATATTTTCCAAGATGCGCTACCGCATATCATGACAAAACTGTGTTTCATGCTGTCATAATTAAATATTAAAAAGATGGATTTCAATCCTAAATACCCTTTCTCCACATCATTAGACAAATACATCCAAAGTACAACAATGTGCCCTGGGTTCATTCCACCCCATGGGCAAGGCCCCATAGGAAATTGAGGCATAGCACGAAAACACTTGAGATCCCCACCCTATAGCCTTATACCCACATTGTGAGATAATATATTCATGCTACCAGAATTGGTCATACATATCCCAGGGGACTTTGTCCAATATTGGTCATAATATAGAAACGGATTTGTGTGAGCAGACATTAAGGCTTTGTTTGTTTGTCTGTGTTTTACGTCCTATTAACAGTTATGGTCATTTAAGGATGTGCCAGCTTTTGGTGATGGAGGAAAGCCAGAGTTCCCCGGGGAATGACCACCGACCTGCGGCCAGTACCTGGCAACTGCCCCACGTAGGCCTTGAACCCACGACCCAGTGGTGGAGGGCCATAGTGATCAAGATAGTCAGACACCTTAACCACTCAGCCACCGTGGCCCTTTTAGGCTAGCTTCAAATGATTCCTTATTTAGGCAATATGACTGGCTTCAGATAATTACTGGAATGTCCTTGAATAAATCTAAGCCTGGCTTCAAATGATGCCTAAATAAGACAAACAACTGGATTTAAATGATAAACCTTACCTGGTAATCACTTACCAGACACTTGATGATAGTATAACAAAAAAAGTAAAACATTTAATTCATTTTAATATTTTGATAATCGCTGTAACAAGTGGTTAAAATTCTCCATATACAGTAACAACAAGAACAAATGATACTTAATTAGAGTAAAAATCTGGAATGTTGCAGGCAGGAAACATGAAGAATGTTCCAGGGTCATTTGTAGTAACATATATGTATCCCGGTACACCAATTAACCCAAGCATACCTATACAATAACATATCTTAACATACAATCTGGTGTTAACATGACCATGCAGTATTTTACCTTTCTTTATGCTCTTAAGCTATTAGATACATTAATTGTATGAAGGGTACAGAGTTCCTGTTGCCAACCAAGGAAGTCGGTTTACAGTAGTGGGTTACAAAGTTAACAATACCATTATATCCAGAAGTTAATCTCCAATATATTTTTTTAAATAGTCATGGCAATTCTTGTAAAATATCAAATCACAAGTTTTTTTAAACTTGCAAATACTCATTTTGTCATGTTTAATAATCATGATTCTCTTTAAATCTCGGTGAATAAATAATTTTCAGCACAATTAAAAAATAACTTGTTGACAAATGTAAGAGAAATATGAGATACAGTAAACTAGCACTTAATCAATAAAAATATGCATTGTGAACAGTTTTATGGCAGATGGGATCTTTTCTACAAATTGCCATGAAATATGAAGACCTATGAAGTATTGTACTAGAATTTGAGGGTAACAAGTTGTGCTAACATTCAAAGATCAGATTATTATCTAAAGTCTCTTCAATGGCAAGGTATGGTTATAAAGGTTTGTTACTACCTAGTAATGACAAAATTACCAGTTACATACAAGTAGTTACATAAATCTGAACTTTTCCCAGGTATATGAATACATATAAGTTCAAACTTCAGCAAATAAAAAAACACACACACATTTTCAAGTGTAGTCCAGGTGGGCTAAAATACAACAATTCAAAAGTTGGATAAACATATTTTCTCAGAAGTATTGCATGTCACGGAATAAAAGTAAACATATTTACCCACTTCAAAAATGTTCTGACATAAATTGAGTATTCCAAATCTCTTCCAGAGAAGTTATGTCATGCTTAAAAATTGTCAATCTGTTTTATAGTACATGTCCTTCCTAAAAGAGAACAAATCGAAATATTTAATTTGTTTAAAAAAAAAAAAAAAATGACAACACATGTTCCACCATGTTAGGGTGAGGATAAATATATGCAATAGTGTCA
The DNA here is from genome assembly GCA_032359455.1 of Chlamys rubida. NCBI lineage: Eukaryota > Metazoa > Mollusca > Bivalvia > Pectinida > Pectinidae > Chlamys > Chlamys rubida. The sequence continues at coordinate 874 of JAUMHH010022472.1, read as the reverse complement.
TTTTATACAATACAAAAATGTAGTTTTAACTTGTTACTAAATGTAATGGTTTTCTTTCACAAGCTCTTATGACCATGCACTGTAGAGTGATAGAGCCTACTGTCTGTTTGAACATTCTTACTTACTAGGACTAGTAAAAAAAGGTTCAGAAAGCATCGATCCTTAAGCTTGTTGACAAAAGTGACCTTGTAAAAATTACCTTTGACCTTCAGATTTCATGTTTATTTTATTTTCCCCTGTGAACATGTTCACCTGTCCCTTCATTCCTTTTAAAGATTTTGTAGTTGCACTGGCAAATACTCAAAACTTATATTTTCATTGCTTGTGGATGGGAACCTATTAAAAAACAGTAGAAAATAGATCTCACAATGTGATAAAAAAACAATTCTGTCATATCCCCATTCTAGTTCTCCTTTACTACAACATGGATCAACTCTTACCAACATCTAAACCACTACAACATTCAAAAATATCACAGCCATGAAAATAATCATATATAAAGTAATCATTTATAAAAATACAATTTTCAATGTGCACAAGATGAATAATAATCCATTACTTTTCATACATTATATAACCTAATAAAAACACCATATTGTGCAAAATAACAAACAAAATTGGTAGTGATGACTTATATTGACTGAAGCTAGAATTTATGCTTTAAAAAGCACACGATATGTGCAGACGTATTCCAGCTTCAATCCATATACATTTGTAGTTCAAAATCTCTTAGTTTTAAGTATAAACATAGTGAAACAAGAGGCCCTGAGGACCTGTATCGCTCACCTGGATAATAGAGCAACCATGGGAAATTATTCTTATTACATAAAATCCCTCCAATGGTACAGAAGAAGAAAGATTTTAAAGATTTAAA
>JAUMHH010022461.1:0-10662 GCA_032359455.1 Chlamys rubida | reverse complement strand
TGTTAGCTAAGGTAAATTGTAAGCATTCCATAGTAACACTTTCGTAAAATGTCTGTTAGCTAAGGTAAATTGTAAGCATTCCATAGTAACACTTTCGTAAAATGTCTGTTAGCTAAGGTAAATTGTAAGCGTTCCATAGTAACAACTCCGTAAAATAATCTTTATCAATGGTTCATTGTAAAAATTCTTTACCAGTCAAATATCTCTGATCAATAGTACATTGTAAAAATTTCACCGAAACGGTCGGAGTTGGATTCCCTGATCCCTGAAAAACAAACAAAAGTAACGGAGAATAATAAACATAAGGCATCATGAATTCCTAAAACCGGGGAAAGAAACTTAGTGTTCTGTATTCTTCGATATAACAAATGTTCTGTTCAGTTAACTATAGTGCGACAAGACTTATGTCGTAATCGTAATGTAAAATGAATAATGGTACAAACCAATGTACCACGCAGACATTCGCAGTTCTGGTGTGATGCGGGTAATATGGCTTAAACGTGTTCTTGTGTATAGTATATACTTAGTATTCAAATAAAGTTCTACCAGTTTTCTACTGCTGCTTGTTTGAGAAAAAGTAAAAATAGATTGATTTGATAAAAATAGATGTAGTAATGCTCGCTAGACGTTTATTATGCGAGAAGCGTTTGCGAAATATCACAGCATGTTACCAGACAGTGTTATTCGTGACAATATGACAAAACAGCATGTCGACGAGAACAAACCAGGTCACGAACATGTTTACGGTAGTCGCTGAGAGACTTGTTAATAGTCACGAACGTCGAGAACACAGCCTCTCTCCAGTAAAGGAAACGTGTCTGCCAAATACTCACATATTCGAACGCCACTTGTTGCTCTATTGTGTTTTGTTATACATAAATAATGCAATTACCAAACCATACTGTTCTGCATCATAGGTTGACTCTGGAGCAGCAAACATCTTAAGACCATTTATTCATGACTCTGTTGATTCACTAATTAGCAGACAGATATGTTTAGTCACTAGGGTACACATTGCAAACATAAAGTAGTTCGGTACAGTGGCGGTAATATCACAGAAAGAACACCATACCAAACAAAAGAAGCAAAACGTTGGTAATCAGTACTGTAATTTCCCCTGTTGACGACCCACAGCAAGGAGTGTGTTAATTATTGTATCCACGGGTCCAAAGTATTAGGATGGGCCAGCATGATACAAAAATAAAGTTCTGATCAGCGACTCTTCAATGTACCTGATAAGTGTCAACATTAAAGGTATAATGGGAACCTGAAGTTTTTGATGATTTCTTATATTTTCAATGGGTTTGTTACACATCCTACAGTGACGTAACATTTGAAATTAGTTTGCCTTCGTAAAGGTATGTGTTTACTTAAGACATATATTTAGCTGTTAATACTACCAAATATTTACTTTTATTAACTATTTACAATACAACTTGAAGTGGGTGGGTGCGTCCTTTTGCCAGTTAAATCACTCTGTCATAGTTGACATTGTATGATTACATAATATGAGAGAAATATTAACTTGATTTCAATATTATTTTAATTTCAACATTTTTAATTATGAAAAACATGTTACATTTTACCATGTTATACATTACTGTGATCGACATGCTCCCATTGTCCTGTGTCTTAAAACCATGATATTTCATTTTACGACCGCATCCTTTACCTGATTCCCATCTTTTTTATTTAAAAGTTTGTAATTCTAAATAAATGTTACATTTTACCGTGTGTTTGATGATTTTGATCGACATCCTCCATTTTCGTCTGTGTTAGAGCTCTGATATTCTTGTTCTATCTCACGTTCACGTGATATTTGTTGATTGAAGTAGAACGCTTGTGTTTTACAGAAGCTATACAGCAACGTTGACAAAAAAATGCCAGGCGTGAATTTCAGTGGAACGGCATTCCCAAGTGATCTCGATCGTTTGTCAATGTCGATACAAATGTCGATCTCTGCTCTCAATGCAAGATGTCGGAAAAACAACAGATAGGTTCGGTGACTCGGAGCACGGCATTCCCAAATACAAACAGCAATACCATTCCATGGTTCCTGTCATTTTTTTGACCTGGATAATGTCAGTCTGCATCATGTCAAAATTTAGGCGACCCTTGCTTAATCTAGCATCATCTATTTTTTCAAAAGGGCAGATTCGATTTTGATTTGACGACCTGTTTTAGATATTTGAAGAAGATTGTAAAGAAAATCAAAAACCAAAGGTTAGGTCTATATCAGAGTTTTTTCCCATCACTGATGTAGAGTAAAGGTTTAAAAACCCAACCTTTTATCCCTTTTTTCTGTAACGCGATTGACGCCGGTATGGCGGATGCCATTTATTATACTGAGCACAACAATAAACTTCAAAGCCACTTTATACTGACGGCGTCTGGCTATGAAAAGTCGATCACAATCATAAGAAAAAAATGTGTTGTCGTCACAGAATGCCATGGGATATGAGTTTACCATAACAACTACAAAAAACCCGTGTTTTGTTCGAAAAGTGTTACATGTACATGTATAGTGCAGTGGAACAAACTGCTTTCAATAACCAGCCCTATTCCTTAACATGTAAATCCCACACAAAAAATGGTAACCCTACCGTTACAATTATGTATTCATATTCATAAAAATGATTTTGAAGGGTGCACTTTTAACAAGCCTTCATGTCGGTTAAAGGGACAAATTTAATGTTTAATGTAATACATTGACGCATATTCCCAGTTTGACTTTTGGTCATGGTCCTTCTGTCATGGCTGAAGCTTACATGGTATCATCGATATTGTCTTTTATGTAATCGAATATAAGAATAATCGCCAATGGCAACGGAATAGACGCAACAACGAACATTTAAAGCAGCATAGCGTAGGGATTGACTAAATATAGGGTAAAATAAAGACAAAAACAGGACTCGAAGACATTTCGACATGACCACATATTTATCTGAGGGTATAAAAGGCTAGGAATCTTGCATTCTCGACAAAGTGCTCAGCAGTGTTGCGTATATCTAAAGAATGATGGATTGACTTGATAAAGGATAAAAGCAAAATAAAAGATTAATCCGCGACAATAAAAACAGAATCAGGACTCAAAGACATCACATCACAAATGTATCTGAGGGTATAAATGGCTAGGCATCTTGGCTTCTTGAAAAAATAAAACATGAAGACAAAACCAAATGTTCTCTATACAATGTATGTTGTCTACATGTAATCAAATTCGATCATCAACGATATCTTAGAAAGTAAAGAGGCCTTAGCTCATGAGACATTATCACTGACACGCTAACAATAACTACAGTAAGACGTCTTACCTCATAACTGGAACAAGGTCATATGAAAATTGCGTTTTATGGAAACAAAAACAAAACTACAGTTCTGTATTTACCACCATGGTGACCGACAACACACGAAACACCATAATAGTAACTAGGGAAACCTAAAAACAAAAGGGAGAATATAGTGAAAGAACAATTCTCTGGCGCGAATTTCGTTGGCATTACGAAGATTAAACTAACACAAAAAGTTAAATTCACAATTATCTTTTTAGATATTATTTTCAAAACATAACAAAAATAACTTAAAGGTAAAAAACAGAGGCAAATATTACTTTTAAGATTTTTTACTATGACGGACCATATTTCTATACACAGAAGCCGTATTCTCTAAAAACTTCAGACGTATTTTTAGTGTAATATTGCATAAGGAGACAGGCAATATTGATTTTGTATTTAACAAAATAAAAATGGCATAGCTGGGATATGTCTGGTGTTTTAGTGTACAATATAAACACATATGGAAATGATGTATAGTTGGGCTTCAATTCAGATGGGGTAATACAGTTTCAACTCACGAAAGCATGCGATGTGTAATAATCATACGTAAAACGGTAATGAATAGAGGATTTCGTATGAATTTCAATTTGATATGAGATTTATCAGTTTAAAACTAATTTTTGAATTCCTTCTTCATCAATAGAAACCCAATTACGGCTATAAGCATATCATTCCACAGATTGCGATGAGACATAGTTCTCAAATCTGTACATGATTTGACAGTTGTATCAACTAAAAATACTATTTAAGTTGTCAGCTTTAGTTTAACTTAATCGAAAATACGTGTTTGTTATTAGAAATGCAAGTGAAACAATGTTTTTAACACAACGATCTAAAAAGTGACCGCGCCAGACTGGCAGACAGCCGCGTCATAGCCAAAAGCCACGTCATAGCGCGCGCAAGTCCAGAATCTAGGTCATACCTGTTTCCCAGCCGGACTAGTCACTGCTGCTATCTGAAACGATTCTTCTTCGTTTAACGGTTCTTGGATGACTGACGTTGTCTTCTTTTGGTACCACACTGATGTAGAAAGGTCCTCCATACATATTACCACCAAACAGTGTGTGAAGTCTCCGAGAATATTCATTGATGAGGCCGTGTTCGTGGCTGTATTGTGGACTGCAATGTTGTAACAAGTCGAAGTCAACTGATTCTGTTGACATTGTCTTGGGGCAAGAGTAATGTTTACTGAAGGGACGGATAATATGCGCGAAATGTGTTTGTGCTGATCCGAGTTAATGTGACTGTAATTATTTACAGATTGTATAGTTCTATGACCCGTACGACGAGTAGTCCTATTTACAGACTACATCACGCGTATTAACACATACGAAATGTGAATAGACTGACCAATCAAAACCCTCCATGGTGATTATACGCATGTTCATAACAAAATTTCTGTAATGGGTGGTAACAGGATAGTCAAGTGATAAACGCCTTTATTGAAGTCAGATAGAGGATTCTAACACATTTTATATAATAAATATAGCATATATGTATCTTTGTCATAAATCTGTCATTTCACTATGGTTTATTCATGAGGATCCCCGTGCCACTACAAAAATATAAATTGAAAATGTTTCTGTTCGGATTGACTATAGCACTGATCAATGATTTCTAAAACTTGCTTAGCGTTAGTTTTATGAAACAAACAATACAAACCATAAACATTTTCTAATGTAAAAGACCAACGGACACAATACCGTCGCTTTTACGCAACAGAGCTACTGTATCAGTGTCCACTCTAACACCAAATACATTAAATCCTAGACGAAATTAAGGGAAGTTGAAGTTGAATGCGTAGAAAAATAAATTTGAAATATGTAGCGTTTTCTCTTCAATGGGAGAAGAATCCTGAATTATTTACCATTTATCATTTTTCGGGGTCTGGCTTTGTATTCTATTCATCTTTAAAGTATAGAAAAGTACTACAAACATAGCTTCTAAACTTAACGTCTATCAACAAAGACAACAAGAGGAATCGAAAAGGCCCGCATCAAAACGAAAAGGAGAAAGACGCAACAGAGAAGTAGAGAAATGCGCTGTAAGTGGATAGGTTTGATGTCCTCTTAGTTCCAGGTGTCGTGAAATATCATGATAAAGCCTGCTCAGTATGTAGGTCATTGATGGTTTAAGGCCTAGCTTAGTGTTTTTCACCCGATTGTTGGATATTAATGTCACGGTGACCGTATAATGACTTCAGCATAGCGGTAAAATCTCAAGCTGTGAAGTAGAGAATGAAATGTGACTTATGAACTGGATCAGCGGGACACGCTGATTTGTCAGTGCAAGAGTGATCCTTATCACGCAATGCTGTTACACTACAGGACTTCACATTTACATAAGCAAACTGTTGTAATGACGGTTTCGTGTGTGGCGCAGGAAACGCTTACCCTTTATTACCATTCAGGAACACATCATCTCGCCCTTACCGTCTTTTTGTATCGACGTTTAGTTCCCACGGTGTCAATGTTGACATTTCTATGTGTTTTCTATTGAACAACACATGTTATTACTCTCGAGTGTGGATACCGGCGACTTCATTAACTGAAATGGTCTACAGACATACAATACATTGTTGCGGACAGTGAATTCGATGTATAGGAAAACATTACGGCCACTCTGAGATAAGTGCAACAGGCTTGGGAAATCCAAATGTAAGATAACTGCCGTTTTACTCCTTGCTCTTGACTGTCTAGACAGCACCAAACCAAACCACCATGTTAAATCAGCCATAGGTTGTATTGCACACTCGTTCGTTTAATTTTGACGTATTGGCAAATCCTCGTCTTATATATGAGGTGATGCATTAAATCTGTAGGCTAGATTATTTACTTCTACATCTGTTCTAGGTTTATCAAAAGTATTTCTCGTGTATCTGCATTGCCACGCGTACCCCTATGACTAAAATATAAAATAGAGCAAAATATACGCTTTAGTTTTATTGGTAACTTATAATTCTTTATAGCTTCATTTAATTCTCATTCAGACAAATATACGTACATTTACTTAACATTTAATTTTTGTTTCAACTTCTTCACCTTAATACATTTTCTCATACGGGTAACTGCTTTATTCGCTTTCTATACCATTAAGAGAAATGTACCAATCACACATTGCTGTATCTGTACATGTGTACATGTTTGTGTATCACCATTAGAGATCAGCGTTAAGATACGTATTGTTTACTTAATCTCATAGTAGAATTTGATCGTGTAAACTTGATGACTACGTATTAACGCCTACCGTCTATAAGAGCGACTAATGCTTTGATTGAAATAAAACGAGATAAAGCACGCCTTCAGCTCATCGACAAACACAACGGAGATCAAACAAATAAGGACACTGAAAGTAGGTGTTCCTGCTGTTCCATGTCTTATAGAATCGACTAATGCCATTAACCATACATTCATAACGACGGTATTACATTCCATGTAGAGTATACTACACTTATCTTTTTTTTCTATTTAGTCTAATCAATGGGAGTATATATTGTTTGTAAGAAATCAATTACCTTTTTATGCTCCAAAATCTATCACTGGGATCGTTTTAGTGAAACGTCTATCGTATAGACGGTTTTAAAGATCTAATGCTGTTATGAGCTACATGTCTTGTAAATGATAAATCGATTAATCCAAACAAAACACATGTTTTAACACCTTTGGGGTTTTATTCTGGTGGTCAGAACACAGAGAACTAAAGTCTGTTTCAGTGTTCTGTGCCTTACTATATTCATCAAATTGACGACAATATCCTATCATCAATGACAGATCCGTATATAACGTTTTCCCTTCCTATCGTTGCTAGGCATCAGTATGGTTCAGTAAGGCCGATAACGAAGGTGATTAGCTAATGAGCGTCAAAAATACTGAGTACACAGGTAGAAAAGTCTGAATCATTAACTCCGCCATCACTACCATCGTCGTGTTACGTTAGACACAGCAGGCATGTCGACCTGTTAAAATGTATTATGATTGCTTATTTCATAAGTTACTTTGTATGCGCGTAATTAGTCTAATCTCATTTGCTAATTGAAGTGTCGGATAATTGTTTTGAAAATCCCACAATTAATTAGCGAAGTAAGAAAATTATTATCAGAATCTGTCAAAAATAAGATAAACCGTAATACTATTACCATCATATAAATCACTTTATCAAATTATTCGTTGCTTCTTTGAACAAAATGATAGACGAGTTATATGGAATCTGTGACGTATACAACATGGCCGTCAAATTATGGTATAACGACACAATTGAGGTGAATATTGCTCATAGTATAAACGATCAAAAACTTTCAACTAGAGCAGAGCAGTACGAAACACTCTGTTGTGTAAACTTATTATGCAAATATCTGTATTTTAAGATCGATTTTATGTATTCGTAAAATAGAAATATAAAGTAAACAAATCATTACATATTTGTTTTAGCCTTTGTATCACATTGTCATTATATAGCATTGTTCCTTTTTTTGGTTACTATGATGAAATTCCGGGTAGCACATGCTCTGATGTGAAAACAATCATTATTTTTTCAATGCTGCAAAACTATTCCTGTGAAGTATACTATAATGTTAAATCTTTGTTCTGTTTGGTTTTTGAATGGTAAGTGATCATCCTTTGGTTTCTATCCAGCAACAATAATACTATTCAAATTTGAGTTCAACATTATCAATTTGTTATCTCCCTTACTTACACAAATAGAAAGAAAAATGTACATAAACCAATCGAAAACATCCATCGCAGGGTCCCTGCTCTTTTATATAAAAAAAACACATACAATTGGTGTGCTCTTTTATATCTAAAAACACATACAAATCATGTGCTCTTTTATATCAAATCACACATACAAATCATGTGCTCTTTTATATCAAATCACACATACAAATCATGTGCTCTTTTATCTTTAATAAAACAAACAAATGGTGTGATCTTTTATATCAAATAACACATACAAATGATGTGATCTTTTGTGTCAAATAACACATACAAATCATGTGCTCTTTTATATCAAATAACACATACAAATCACGTGCTCTTTTATATCAAATAGCACATACAAATCAGGTGCTCTTTTATGTCAAATAACACGTACAAATCATGTGCTCTTTTATATCAAATAACACATACACATCATGTGCACTTGTATATCAAAAAACACATACAATGGTGTGCTCTCTTTTGTATCAAATAATACATACAAATGGTGTGATCTTTTATTTCAAATATCACATACAAATCATGTGCTCTTTTATTTCAAATATCACATACAAATCATGTGCTCTTTTATTTCAAATATCACATACAAATCAGGTGCTCTTTTATTTCAAATATCACATACAAATGGTGTGATCTTTTATTTCAAATATCACATACAAATCATGTGCTCTTTTATATCAAATAACACATACAAATCATGTGCTCTTTTACGATCCAGTCTTAGATATTTGGATTTTCATGATTGTCGTGTTCTGATGACAAATGCACTGCTAGAATTCCAATCTTCGTTAAATAATGTTTACGATCGAAAAAATGACGTCAATTCTATCCTTGAGATTACAGCTACATCACGTTTAAGGATTAGTTTACTCTATCCCAGATCCTGTTTTACAAGTGTTCCTATATTCAGCAGCAGACAGCATGACTGGTTTTATACATTGAGCAAGAAACATCTACCCTCATGGAGCCCCGTGATTGTCTTCCAGAGAATAGTGGCTTTCATGATCCTCTGCTTTTGTCTTTTTGTATGAGATTTGATTTCCCTTGGTGCCCTTGTGTATTGAAGCTGTGGCATGTTTATGCTATTTAGCCATGTATGTGGTATTTGGATCACGATGTTAAAGGTTTATAGCCCAAACTTGCCCTTGGTAATGACAGCAACCATCAGTTATTGTTTCTAAACATTTTCGTCAGGTTGGTAAGTATGGATTATGAAAACTTTTTTTTACCCAACCAATAATATTTTCAATATAACGTTTCGATGACTAGTACCAGTGATTGTGTATTTATAACTGTGAAGAAATGCTCTCAGCGAATGATGTTACATGTCACTCAATTTTTCATCATCACATTCGGAATATTGAAAACGCGGGGTTTTACATATCAAATATATGATTGCCTAATGTTTATTGGGTCCTAACTTCCGTTACAAACAGTGAAAATGTTCCAAACTAGAAAATATTTTGTTAAAAAAGGTTTTGTCATTTTCATGATGTTGTATTATTTATATATATATTTATATTAGAATTATGAGCTGTTTTCAAAAACAATATATTTCATGTGTAGTTATCTCTTTTTATGCTATTGATGACGGATCATTCTAATGTCCATTTCGGTTTTAATGAAGTAAATATATATAACAGCACAAGTATGCATAGCATCTCTCGGAATCAAGACAAGCATACATATATCTCCATAAATGTGGAACATTGGCCATATCAGTCTCGGAATAACTAATAGACAGGTCAAGGACCACAAGAAGTAATCCATACCGTATAGATTTTTCTGAGCAGAGGGTAATTCCGGCTGTCTTATTTTCCATGTCCCAGTACATACGAGCCGGACATTGAATTATTGCTGTCATAAATAAGGTGGTCTACCAGACTGGAAATGTAACAGGCTTCCAGCCGAGTTCCAAGGCGTCATACCTAGATACATTGGCAGACATGCATACAATTCGGATCACAGGAGGGTTAACTATCGACTTCTAATCCACCACCAAACTAGGGCTTATTATCGCTTACATTCCCAAACAATACCTATACACAACAACAAAAATATTCTGAATTTCTATCTTTTGCAAAGGAAATAACAATAAGATTGTTTCCTTCTCATTGAAATACTGATTTGTTTTCACGAGCAATTTGCATGTGCTTGATGTTTTCTTTTAATCAATTAGTCGAATCGCCAACAACTTTTTCTGTAAAGATCACGTTTTATTTGAAATGTTAATAATAAAATAGTCTCGGCATCCTTGTTTCAGCTGCCATACTAAAGGTGTACATAACGTAATCTGTTCACAAGCAGGGGAAAAGGCAAACATATTTCTTTAAATTTAAGCAGACGGCACGTTTATGCTTTTGCTCTTCATTGTTGCAAAAAATCGCGATTGAACTGAATGTGGCAGTGATGTTCGTAGAAGAGCAGAACAAGTCGTGTGTTCCTTAAAAAATCAAAACCATACACTTTTGCACTTTTAGCTTTTTTGCGATATTAAACGGTCGCTTTCACGGCAATAAATGGCGTTTGTTATTTAATTTGGTTTGGTTTGGTTTAGTATTGTTTAACGTCCTATCAACAGCTATGGTCATTTAAGGACGGCCTCCCCTGTG
>JAUMHH010022450.1:0-10662 GCA_032359455.1 Chlamys rubida | reverse complement strand
GGTGAACCAGTTGTTGGCATTCCCCTTAATGCTGATCGTTAAGCAGGGAATAACAACTACCATTTTAAGGACTTTGGTATACGTATCTCACCAGGGCGAACGTTCATTATTAAAGCCAAAAGAGAGGTATTTTCAAGCAAGGCATACATGATTATTAGTCCCCCCTGTGGGGGGGTTGGGGTTATATATTTGCACTCCGTCTGTACGTCCTTTCATCCGAGAAGTTTATACAAGCCATATCTTCTATACTATTTTACCTGGAGTTGCCAGATTTGGTGTACAAGGACATATTGGGATGACGAGTGCAGAGTGCAAGATTAGTGTCACTGTGACCTATGACTTGACCTTTGACCATCACTTTTGAAAATTTTGTCTGGGAAATATCTTCTATACTATTTCACATGGAGAAACCAGATTTGGTGTACAAGGCCATCTAGGGATGGCGGAGTGTAAGAAGTATTATCAGGGTACTTTCCTAACAGTAGATATACATCCTGACATAAGTGTACTGTTTGTTAGATATAGAAATCATTGCCGGTGGAGGACTATGAATTGCCTTGCAATACTTTGCCTTGCTAGACTAGTTGTCTATAAGTTGTTTTTGTTTCATTTCATTTAGTAATCAAAGTCAGTCATGACTGTCCTAAAGTCAAAATACAGCATTTCATAGATTGAAGAAAATAAGGTTGAACATATATGTGTGTAATTGCCCCAGGCCAAAATTAAACAAATCAGTTCTAATTTTTGTCCAATTAAAGTAAAATTTATCATTGAAATAAAAAGACATGTTTTTGAATTAAAAAAATCATGACCAGTAAGAGACATGTAAGCACTGTTCAGAAGAATTCATTTACATCTATAATAAGTATGTAGACATGGAAAATAGCAAATATGAAAGCGAATAAAATATTGAATCAATGAAATGATTATGCATAAACTACTGTATCACATAAAAATGACAAAAAAACTATTGAAAGGAATTTTCTTTTTATTATTCAAAAGTGACTTAATATGAATTGCTGTGCATTCTGCAATTGAAAAAGATTTCTTCACACCTTCTAGATCTGAGATGTGCTATTAATTAATCAATAAGAGATGTTTTTTTTCTTGTCAACTACTAAGATCTCCCTATTCTAAACCACCTATACTTTTAACTTGTTATATTATCTGTTGGACACTATACACTAGTGTGTTTTGCTGTACATTATAGATACCATCTATATAAATAGTACAGGTGGAAGTACTTTATTTCCTGTGCAAACACAGTACACTTGATCAAGTTGATACATGCACATGGTAAGCCGAACTTTTTAATGCATATCTTCTTTTATATAAGTTCAGTGTATTTTTCTACCTAGATTTTACTGCTGCCTGTTGCACACAGCATAAATTGGGAAAATTCAGCAATATTTTCATTGAAGTTGGGGGAATTATTCCTCTTTTTTCTTCTTTATTTTTGGAAAAGTAAAGCAATTTTTTATGAGGGGGGGTGTATTCAGCTGTAAAACTGGCCAAAGAAATTCACCCAAGTGTGACGGTCACAGCATACCCTATATTTTGACTCTTTTTCCCACAGCAGTAGTGACATGGAGTTCATGTGATAACATGGAATATCAAGTATTGTATAAAAAAAATAAAAAATGCATTAGTTGCTGTATCAGTATATACGTAGATAAGAATGATTAAAGAACATGATTAGTTAGAGGTCCAACACAATTTTCCCCAATGTTACTACGATCCCAATTCTTGTCTTGTAACATATAAGTGTACCAGCTGAGTTCAAAGTTGTAAGGTACATCACTGCTCTTGATCTCTGACCTCCTGGCCAAACAGAGCTTGTCCAATATATAACATATATACTTGACAACATACATACTCTGCTTTAACTTGGTTACCTGCCGTGTAAAAAGTGCATGTTTTCCCAGACCTGAGAGAACAGAGACCAGAAGTACTGTATATTGATCATGAATTGCTTGCAAATTTATGTCCAAAGATCATTTAATTGATTGTTGGTTCTACCTACTCGCATCAGCTTATAGGTAATATTTCATCGATCATTTTCATCAGAGTAAGCAGAAAAGGATTACATAGACATCAATAATGTAGCATGCTGCTGGCAGTGTGTGAGCAGACATGCTTTGTACATTCCACTACGTAACTGGCATTGAAACAGACTCAAAATATTTAGGTTTAATAAAAAAATAACTTTATTAACTTCTGTGTGTGTATGTGTGTGTGTCACATTTTTCCTTGTTAAACTTCTTATAAGCTGATGCACATTTTACATATTGAAAAAAAAAATCCCACTAAAATTGTATTACCAGGCCGTAAAACGTTGAACATGCACTTTGCTTTGATCCATTGCATTGTAGGTAGTACAAAAGTATTCACATGTTAATGTGATTCTATCTGCATTGGCAATAAATGAGTTTGCAAAGATCATGGTTAAAATAAATTTAGAGCAAGTCAAGTTGAATATATATAAATAAAAGCATTGTTGTGACGCCTTTGATTTGGACAGCATTAATTTTTATCCCACATTAAAGCCGCAGTAATGACAAATCAATGCATATTTTCATTGCACACTTTACAAATGGCAGCGAGTTGAACACCCTTCTTAACATTCAAGATCTACACTGCCATATGAGATTTGTAAGATGGCATTAAAGGTATTGTTTGTGATTTTTCTGAAAAGTTTGTAAAAATCAGGGGTTTCAATAAGATCTCAAGTTGCATATGTCCAAACACAAAGTAGGCATTAGGTTTTGCATATATCATGTATATAGTACCCCATATCCATTCTTTTAATTTTTTCATTAAATGTCTGTGAAATAATCAAATATCTGTAGTAGGAGAGTATTTTACCAGCTACTGGTCATGTCTACAAAGTAAACACCTGACAAATTGGTTTAGAAGACATCACAACAACTATTTTCATATCTAAAATTGTACTGTAATTACTGGTAATTCTAATCTTTGCAAAATTGTTTAAGGCTAAGAACTGTAGACCTGTAACTGGCCTGGTGTGACCTACATATACTTATTTGTACATGTATACCGGTATTTGTATTCATGTACTGTAGCTGTGAGTGTAATTATACAAATGTAAATGTATAGTAAACTGAAAGTACAATTACATCTATATAATTACTTGACTTTTGATTTTACTACTATAGTTGTATACTAAACTTGTCATCACAGCTATATATAGATATTAAAAATTTCCAGCCTGAACTGTACATGTACATTGTAAAATGAAAGTACAGATAGTGATCTCATGGTGTGGAATGTTCTAGACCTGGCCTTTATAGCCACTCCTACTGTTTTCTGAAATACAATGCTTTCCTGGAATTGAAGCTGTTAATAGAGTCAGAGTATACGTACTAGTACACTGATAAATAAATACTTCCTGTTGAGCTGGGGCTCTATATGTTAAAGACATAATATATAAAGTAGGTTTGTATTTTTATATGGACATCTAGGACTGTTTCAAAGGTCAGTTATAACATTTGGCATACAATGTAATTCTGTGATGCAATATATAGTTAGTTTTCTTGTCATGATTATAATTGTTGTCTGAAATCTTTTCAGTTTGAGGTGAAGCTAAATTTTCTGTAATTTTAAATTGGTTCAGATGGAACAAATAAAAATGCATACAGTAAACATTCTGTACCAAGACAAACAATGCTAAACATAAACATCATGCATACATACACATGTATATATTTTGTACTGCTGTATTTACAAAATGCATTTAATCATATATGATAATCCTGTGTTTTGATTGAATTTCAAAATTGACCATTACATGAATGTATATATGATAATTACTAGGGTGTCAACTTTTAATTTTGCAAATGTGGAATGATTCCCTGGGTAGACACAAAAATATTTATATGGCATTAGGCTGTTTTCAGTTTACCATGACTAACTATATTAATTGAATACCCTTGCTGCTTAAATTGGCATGAAATGAAGTAATTATATTATTAATCAATTATAAAATAGGGGGAAAAGATGAAAAGATGAAAGCGAAAGTTGATGCCTGAAACATAAGGGCCACCATTCACAGAATTATCTCCCTTTTTACTTGTTAATAATTAAATTCTTCGGTCCTGCACCAGGGTATGATTTCTCTGTCAACCTCTAGGGAATGATAGATATAATGTTGAAAATGATAGATATAATGTTGAAAAAGCAATACTATGATGTCACTGAAACAAATGGATATAACATCACAATCGGCTCTTTCGACAGGAGAGGTCATATGCAAATCAGGATAAAAACAGATTACAAATGCTGAAAACTAAAGTTTTCAATATAGTATTGGAATGATTGGAGAAAAATAATCATCCCCTATTTTGAGAGTGCCTAAGAAAAAATCTCCAACACTCTGGGTGATTATTTATAATAATAGCCTATAGCTAGAATGTTGGAGTTTCCCTATCATACCCCCAAGGTAGAAGATTCTGTAATAAATCCACTTTGTTGCTGGTACTGGTCACAGTTCTTTATCAAGTTGAAGTCCTTCACTAGGATAGGTTTTTTGTGGGTATTTTATTTTATTTTTTGTTTTTCAGACTATGGCACAAAATGGGGCAGGAGAAAAGGGCGACATTGATGAAAGTCTGTATTCCAGACAGCTGTAAGTATATTGTATTTCATGTTTCTTCTGGTGTTCTTTCCAATACATTAGTAGTATATATAGGGCACTCCTCTTTTGCTAAAATGGCTGTCCCCACCCCCATGTGATTGGTTATAGGTCACCTGCCTGACCAAGTTGGTTTCTCTGGGTACTCTGGTTTCCCACATAAGACCCCATGCAATCTTGGCCATCAAGTGATGAGTACAAGTTGATAACTGTTGTAAAATAAAGTTTAACCATGTAGTGATTAAGAAACCATTCCTGAAGCTTAAAACCCCTGATTAAAAAAACAGCATTTCTACCTGTGATACATATATATTATACCTGAAGAGCTGTGTATGTGGTTGGAAAGATTTAAATAGCCATTTATTAAAGATGCCCAAAAAGCAAAAATACAAAAGCACAATAATATACTGCGGTATTTTGTTTTTAGATATGTACTGGGACACGAGGCCATGCGGAGGATGGCTAACTCCAACGTCCTTATCTGTGGGATGAAAGGCCTTGGTATTGAGGTGGCAAAGAATGTTGTCCTTGCTGGAGTCAAGTCTGTAACCATTCAAGACACGGAGAATGTTTCCTGGATGGATTTTAGTTCACAAGTAGGAAAACTTTTGAAAAGAAAGCATTTTAATTTTTTATATGAAGTGTACATTTTATCTTCATATTTGTGCTAATTCTTTAAAAAGACCAGCTCAAATTATGGAAAGTGCTGATTGTAGTCTTTTTGAAGTTAAAAGAAGGAACACAAAAAACTTCAGTTGTTTCCTCTTGAGAGTGGAGATATTTTATCCATGTATTTTGTATGTATATTTGTTGACTTAACATTTTACAGTGACAAATTATGCGTTTGCACATACGAAGTAGTGTTTAGAATCAATTAACATTGTCAAATAATAATCAATAGACTAGAAAGACCAGAAACACTTAACAAATCAATTGTTGTTAATATATATATATTGTTCTCGTTGATGGAAGTCATATTTTCTATTTCAAACTTGATTATTTTGATATTGATATTGTATTGTTTTACTGAATTCTGGATATATATCCACAACCTTGGAGAAAACAATTTCGTCTTATCCTTTTAATCTTTTCTTTTTGCTCCTTGTAAGCATCACTGTTTTTGCTTACAGTTTTTCCTGAGAGAGGCTGATTTAGGAAAGAACCGTGCCGATGTTTCCCTCCCTCGTCTTGCAGAGTTGAATAATTATGTTCCAGTTTATTCTCATACCGAGGAGCTAACAGAGGACTTCATTAAGAAATTTGTGGTAGGGAAAGAATCTGTTTGACTTACACAGTTATTTCATGATTCATGTAGTCACTTACACTATGTGTGCCCCAACAGTCTTGGAAAAGATGAAGCCCAATGTAGTGAGCACAAAATAGAGAGAACATTCCTGAATACATAGTCACAAACTTTCTCAATTTCATATTTTAAGCATTTAGTGTGACGTCCATTAATGATTGATTCCTGTTCTGTTGATGATTAAGGGGTATAAATCTCAATGGGTATTGAGACAAATTTAATAAACTGTTAATTATCTCGAGACCCATTGAGGTTTATACCTCATACCCCAGGCCTAGGGGACAAAACAGGATTCAATCTTTATTTTCCATATCTTTTTATTTCATGTCAATTTCCTTTTCCCAAATAAATCCTGCCCTAATATTTAGACCACTGATTAATTTACATGGCAGAGAAGGAGCATTTTTGTGATTCTCCATTGTAAACCATTGTATTTCTTTGTGCCACGGATCAAAATTATCTTGTTGTAGGTGGTTGTGCTGACCAACTCCGACATGGATGAACAAGTGAGAATTGGAGAGATGTGCCATGCCAATAACATCCGCTTTATAGCTTCGGAATCAAGGGGTCTGTTTGGGTAAGTGTTGTTCATCATGCTGTTCAATTTGTTTTATAATTATTTTGATGAAAATGTACAATAAATGTGGAAATAACAGTCTGTGATAATTTATGGTTATAGCACAGAGCTGGACCATCAGTGTAAATTTTCCCATAAGTTTGGTTCTGTTCAACTGTTGACATTTTGCTGATAGTTATGCACATTTACCTGTGTGTAAAATACTGTTTAAAGGAGAGTGTTTTCATTGTTTACCAGTTTAATGGGTTTCAGGATAATATGTACTTCCTCAGGTCTGTATTTTAAAGCATCAAATATGGTCAAGGCCCTTTTATTGTGCTGTGAATATTGTTCAGTTTCATAGATCAAAAGATTTACATGATTGTTCAATAAGGTTTATTTTTAGCCCACCATCAATGATGTAATTTATGTTACTGTTGACAGGAAGATTTTCTGTGACTTTGGCGAAGAGTTTACAGTGTATGATAATGATGGAGAACAGCCAATCAGCAACATGGTTGCCTCCATCACGATCGACACAGATGGTATGGTTACCTGTCTAGACGAGACTCGACATGGCTACTCGGATGGCGACCATGTTACCTTTGCTGAGATCAAGGGAATGACACAGCTCAACGGCTGTACACCACGCAAAATCAAAGTTCTAGGTATTAAAATTTAGTGAAAATGTAATTCACTAATAGAATCTCTCACTCCCTTGTGGGTGAGATAGGGGAATCTCAACCCGAGGGGGAAGATTCTTAAATTGCCAAACACGAGGCTTTGCATACTTAAGAATCTTTTCCTAAGGGTTGAGATTCCCCTATCTCACCCACAAGGGGGTGAATGATTCTTTTTCTCTTACCCTGTTCTCCCATTGTGTATCATATACACAATGTAATGTTAACATCTCAGGCTAAATTCAGGGGAATCCCCCCGTCTCAACCCTAGATCTAGAGTGAGACAAGGAAATCTTACACCAGTAAAAGTGCGGATACCCCTGTCCAGGGTAAGAGAATGCTTTGCCTCCATGAAACTGTTATTTTCTTATATCAATTGACCCGTAAAATTGGTGACTGTAATCCCAGTGAGATGTTTGCCACATCTACCGTCAGGTAAGAGTACGTACCTGTATCAACCTGAAGCCATTATTTACACGGATGTAAACTTTCTCCTCGCTGTTGATGTACACTAAGGTCCCTGGAGGTAAGCTATGGGCGACAGACATTAGTTCATTGGCCGCGTTAAATACAACAGCTCCCTGTAAAATAAACACATTTATTAATTCATTATTTTAAATGATCTTCCACTTTCTTAAACGAATTATTTTTATATAAAGTATGAACGTTATCAAGGAAATAACTCATTCACCCCTGAAGACACATTTGAACTCTTCCAATTCAAAGGTTGGAATAGTCAATCATGAAATTTCAGGGGTGAACAAGTTGAGAAACAGGCAAGTTACTGACCTAAATCTGTCTCTACGTATACATTTTACGATTAGATAAATCCACAACAAATTATTTTCCTGGTAACAACAATCATTAGGTACTTCTGTATCGCTATACATGTAGTTTGAGTTGAAAAGTTGAAACATTTGCATTTCATTATTTAAATTAAACTAATTTGACTTCAAACGACATGACCCTAATCCTAGTTATTCAAAACTGTAAATTGCCCAACTACAACTTTAGGTAAAGGTTCTGTCTAGTACATGTTAAAAATTATTGAAATTCCAAATTAAACTTCTTCATTGTTATTAAAATCTGATCACCTTAAGAAAGTAACATGAAAATACATTTATGAACATTTAAGAACGGGCTGGATTTGTTATGAATCTGGGTATATGCAAGATTTCCTATAAACATGTGAGTATATTCAGATTTGTCTAAACTTTTATAATATTTGGAAAAGAAACTGTGGACAGGCAACAGCTGACAGACAGATACTTTGATTATTACAGGGCATCCGCATATCCGATGCCAGGACCTCAAAAATCTAATATTCTTTCCTAGACATTTTTTTTTTTTTTTTTTTAATATTCTTTCCTAGATATTGAACATACGGATGACACTCCCGACAGATTGGCTGGTCCACCGTTGGTGCCTGGGGTCCCAGGGGTTCCTGGGTGGCCCTGTGGTCCGGGTGGTCCAGCGGGTCCTCTGGCTCCCTCAAACGTTGACTCCCCATATCCTCCATTGCTCACCGGTCCTGCGGGTCCACGGGGTCCTACTTGTCCATCTCTTCCTGCTTCTCCCTTTTCTCCCTGGTAACGAAAACATCAACGTTATCAAAGGTTTTCTGTCTCTGCCTCTCCAGTACCAAACAAAAACAAAATGAGTTGGGGCTCACATTAGATATAACCTGGACGGCTCAATTACTATTGGCACAAAGGCAATTACTTCAAAAGTGTTACCTTTGACATTTCATTGATGACCACTTAAATCTGATTGCCTAGAACTTGACGTATTACAATATGACGTAAATAAAACTAAATCTATTGAAGGGTTCACGAGATATTTTGTACCAAAGCTTTTCGCTTCAAAAGTGGTCAAGTGTGGCCTTTGACCTTTTTACCTTGACCTGTGATCACATAAAATCTAATGCAGAGCCTTACTTGTATTCCATCATCACCATCTCTGCCTCTACCTCCCGCTTGGCCATTACTACCGTCACGTCCAGAACCACCTGTAGAGTGGAACACAGAGTTTGACAACACACCAATCAATTATAGGAGAAATGTTTTTCCAAATATTTAAAATGAAATGATCATTTGTCATAAGATTCATTCTAATACACATTATTCTTCTGCTTTCATTGTCTTCCTCAATTGTTAATAGTTGAACTATTGCTGCATCTAAAACTTATATAGGGTAAATTTAATTGAAACCACAGTGTCTAACCACAGAACTGAATGTCTGTTTGTGTTTTACGTTCTATTAACAGCTATGGTCATTAAGCATGAGCCAGGTTTTGGGGTCGAGGAAAATCGGAGTTCCCGGATAAAAACCATTGACCTGAAGCCAGTACCTGGTGAATGCTCCACGTAGGCCTCTATAGCCGTGGTGGAGTGCTTGTTATCATTGCCGGTCAGACACCTTAATCATTCAGCCATCGCCCCACAAAATTTAAAATACTACACAGTACTTAACCCTTTCACCACTGTAGACCATAATGGACTCATCCATATCAATGTATGGTCGAGTCTACTAAAGTTACATTGGGGTGAAAGGGTTAATGACTTATTACAGTTCTGTTCCATATGCTTCAATAGTGGTATCATTTTGTTTATAACCTACAATTATATAGATGTTACCAAATCCACCTACCTGGGACACCTGGGAGTCCTCTCTCACCTGGCTCACCCTAAAAATAGAAGTCACATGATTTACATATGTAGTACTAAAATAGCCAAACCTATAAACAGAATTCACATTGTGTTTTAAAAATGGCACATCCTATAAATACAATGAGGAAGTCACAAGATTTAGTGCTCGGCTCACCTTGGCTTTAAATAGAAGTCACATGATATAGTATTTTACCTAACCTATAAATAGAAGTCACATGATTTTGTAATTGGCATATCCCATAATTAAATGCAATGATAAAGTCACATGATTTAGTGCTTGGCTACACCTAGATATAGAACTAACATAATAAAATGAATATTTTTCAAAGCAAATTCATGATGGGCAAGACTATACGTATATTGAAATTACATTGCATTCAGGAAATATCACTGGGTGAATTCAACAGTAGATGAAAGGCCAGAGGGTGCAAATTTCACCAAACAAAATTACTATAATTTCAATTAGTAAGTGGCTATCCCTATCAATAGAAACAAAAAATATTCAAATAGAAGTCACATAATTAAATACCTGCTTCATCCTACAAATAGAATATTGTAATTTCATATATTTCTCAGAAATATGTCACAGAAATGCAGGCTGTCTTGCAAAGACCTACATCCAAGCCTCCCTTGCTGTATTTCTATGATTAGACCAGGAATTATTGTATAAACTCTTACAGCATTCAATATTGCTTCATCTAATCTGTGACTTTCCACTTATCAGCTATTCCGTCTTTGTGTATTGCAGAGTTATCTTCTCTTGTGAGCAGGTATTGATTGTTACGTCATTGGTTTGTGTAAGA
>JAUMHH010022449.1:8519-24906 GCA_032359455.1 Chlamys rubida | reverse complement strand
TTTGTAATAACCAATAGATATGGCGATTTTCAATAACGTAAGTGAAGTACAAAATTTTGATTTTTTATATAGGATATAGTGAAAGTAGATTCGCAGTGCATTCAAGCATAACATACAAAGATGTTACCCAAATGCAGGATTATTACCCATATGCGCCGTTGTGCCCAACCTGTTAGAGTGACTGATAGTGAGTGCGTTCCAGGCCCCAACGCTGGAAAAGCTAGCTTGCAAGTATATATGGCAGTATTTCCCTATCTTATTCCTTGGCTGTTACACTATTTGCCCCTCCGACAAATCTCGTCCTGGGAAATCCTGGGGGTCCTCCCTGTGTACCAATGTACCTATAGCCTGTGGGAACTGGCCTAACATCATACTACAGGGTCACTATATGCTACCACCAAATGTAATGTGTGGATGCTTGGACACTCATCCAGCGACTGACCAAGAACAACATAATGCTGAACTAGTGAGTGTGTCCCAGAGTGTAACTATAAGTCAACTCTGGAAAAGTAACGTCGAGCGTACACGTGGTCAGTGGCTGGATTAGTGCCCGCCCGCGCTTTACAACTTACAATATTTGTCTAGGGTATATATGTGGGGCAGGTTTTGAAAATTGTTTTTTTTATCATACTTATATTACATGTTGAAAATATTTAAGGAATCAAAATTATTAGCAATATCACAAAAAGTGAAATTGAGACGTGATCTTTTAAGTGGATTGTCATTATCTAATAGATAAGAGAAAATAAGAGAAAGGATCAAACTTTATATTGTACATACGACCAAAAAGATACTACTATGGTAGGTGTCGACTCAAGGTGCTTGTTCAAGGTCATAGGCTTTCATGTGTGAAAAATGTAAGATACAGTCAAAACAAAGATGTTTTAAATTATTATCCCATCGCAACGAAAGTTCGTTGGGATATATGATTCTGCCCTTACATGTACATACAATTGTACATATGTTACACCCTTTGTCAACGCTCTATAGCAACTTAATTTATCAAGGGAATTTCATGAAACTTCATACAAGTGTTTGGTATGACAATACCTTGAACAAGTTTGCGTTTCCGGTAACTGCGTTGAAGGTCAAGGTCACTGTTACGATTTTTAGAAAAACTTTGTCATCGCTCTAATGACTTCATTTCTCAACGGAATTGCATTAAACTTGATTTACGTGTTTGGTATGGCAATGCCTTGAGCGTGTTTACATTTCAAGTTTCTACCTTGAAGGTCAAGGTCACTGTTACTATTTTTAGAAAACATTGTCATCGCTCTATCCATTTTATATCTCAACGGAATTTCATGGAACTTCATACAAGTGTTTGGTATTGCAATGCCTTGAACTAGTTCCCTTTTCGGATTTCTACGTTGAAGGTCAAGGTCACTGTTACTATGTTTAGAAAAAAAACTTTGTCATCGCTCTAACGACTGCATTCCTCAACGGAATTTCATTAAACTTGATTCAAGTGTTTTTTATGGCAATGCCTTGAGCATGTATGTGTTTCAGGTTTCTACCTAGAAGGTCAAGGTCACTGTTACTATTTTTAGAAAAACATTGTCATCGCTCTATCGACGTCATTCCTCATCGAAATTTCATGGAACTTCAAACAAGTGTTTAGTATGACAATACCTTCAACAATTTGGCGTTTTGGGTTACTACGTTGAAGGTCAGGGTCACTGTTACTATTTTAAGAAAAACGTTGTCATCACTCTAGCGACTTCATTCCTCAACGGAATTTCATTAAACTTGATTCAAGTGTTTTGTATGGCAATGCCTTGAGCGTGTTCACATTTCAAGTTTTAACCTTGAAGGTCAAGGTCACTGTTACTATTTTTAGAAAAACATTGTCATCGCTGTAGCCACTTTATTCCTCAACGGAATTTCATGGAACTTCATACAAGTGTTTGGTATGGCAATGCCTTGAACTAGTTCGCATTTCGGATTTCTACGTTGAAGGTCGAGGTCACTGCTACTATTTTTCTAAAAAACTTTGTCATCGCTGTAGCGACTGCATTACTCATCCTCAACAGAATTTTGTGAAACTTGATACAGTTGTTTGCCTTGACAATACCTTCAACAGATGCAGCCGCTAGAGCAGTTATATACTGTGACATCATTGAATTTTCTATTCATTTTCTCATATACATTGCACACAATGTGTGAATGCAAGGGGATATCACTTGTGATGCCTTGTTACATTTAATGTTTATCTTAAATAATTTTTATCTTTTCAGATTTATAGCCATGAAATGATTTATTACCGTGAGCAAAGAGGCATTTCATTATCACAGGCATACTGCTTTGTGCATGGTTGGCTTTAACACACCACAAGACATGAGCAGATCTAGAGTGCCACAGGGAATCAACCAAGCTCAAGACATGAACCAGTACGGGCCTCCCCTACCCCCGGGCTGGACGCACGCTTTCACACCCCAGGGTCAAATCTACTTTATAAACAATAATGATGGAAGCACCAGTTGGCAGGATCCCAGGATAAGTAAGTTACATACATGTTATATGTTTATAGTGAGAATGTTTATAAGTAATCTAAAGAATGTATGATACAGCGAATGTGGCCTGTGGTTTTACAATTTGGAAAATTGTTTCTTGGTAATTCTAACCAAATGATTTACACATTGTATGTGTGCTGGAGGCAGGGTATGTCGATGTTTTTGCCTCCTTGCCATAGCGTGGGTCTAATGCTGACTTTAGAGTGCTACGTCACTGAGATACATGCAGAAGGCCAGGACAGGATTCATCCAAGTCACATTTATAAACTGACAACACATTAATTGTTTTTTTAGAATCATACCATCTTATGATTTATTTTGGAAAGTATAATCTGAAAGACTAAAGCATTCTTATGTCATTTTTGAAGTTGCTATTGCATTGCTATCTTGATTTATAGACAAGGTTTTGATCATTATACCTGCCTCCCCCCTCAAAAAACATGTTTTCATAAATTCATTTACAAGACAGTATTATGTATATTATGTAGCTATCAACTACTTTATGATTATGGTATTATTATTGTTCAGATTCCCAGGGACAGGGGCAGCAATCTTTGCCTGTTTCTACAATACCAGGTAGGTCAAATTTTGTTATAATTTGTCAAATTTGCTATCAACCTAAGTTTAAGTGCTTACCTTCAAGGTCCTTCATTTAGGCTCTGCATCTTAAATTCAGATTTACTTAAGTTATCTAATGTCTATCTGTCCCCCCTCACTTCCTTTTGAGAAGATTGTCTTAGAAAACAAAAGTCTATGAAATTTTCGCATGTTGATATGCTGTTACAAAATGTATATATAGATGTACAATAGCGGTTCATCAAGTTCTCCTTGTGGTCAAAGTCAAGTTCACCATTAATCTGGAAAGAAGAAAAGAGCAGTGGGTATATACATTATACTAAGTGGGTTTTTTTCAGATAAATATTTGTATAATGCCTTACTTTCAAAAATTCTGAAATTTATCCAAAATGCCAACAGAGGCTTTTTCTTGGAAACTATAAAATATATATATGTAATTAAATGTGTGGCATATTAACTTCTTAATTTTAAAGCCCATACTATCAGGTAAACCGTTAGTTATGAATATGTACAATTGTGTGTTAGACAGGCCAGCCCTTACTATTAGGTATAATAAATAATGTGTTTTTGACAGGTCAGCCCTTACTATTAGGTATAATAAAGATGCACAATTTAGTGACTGGCAATAAAGAACAACTTAAACGTCAAACACAGGAATGGAGGGATAAAAGAGAAGAAATAAGAGAGAAAGGGAGTGCTGAAACCTTGCAAGAATGTGTTGATGCCCTACAGGAGAAAGTCTGTGTGAAGGCTTTTCCCGTACGGGAGACCACAGGGGCTGAAATGGCTACAGAGTTACATGAGATGATTGAGGATGTCATGGGGTAAGTTCAGTCAATACATATTTTCTCTAAATAAATGCTTTAACAGGAATGTGAACAACACAACTTTGTCTACTTTGGGGCTAAATTTCAAACCCATTTCCAAAGGAAAATATAATGCTATTTTTCCTAAAAATTCATCAGAATTTCCCAATCAATTTTTCCTAAAAATTCTGATGAATTTCTCAATAAATTTTTCTCCTAGCTTAAATGGAAATAACATTTCAGAAAGGTGTTTTACTCCTTAAGACGGTACTTCGTTTTTACAAACTCTTAACATAAAGCTGAAAATTCCTAATTTGGAGTAAAAATAACATTTCAGAAATCAAGGATGTTTTATTGTTTTAGATGGTACTTCATTTTTACAAACAATGCCACTCTTAACATAATTCTGAAAATTTCTAATTCCATTACTGTGCCACAATTTTCCAATTTCAAAGCTTCACGCCCCATTCCCCAGTGCTGTAGAGAAAATGTGTAAATCATCTCAATCGCACATTTTCTGCGTTCCAGGGTATGTGTGGATGATGGAAGGATGACAATGGAAGCATGTCAGAAGATGTTGTTTGAACTGCTGTTGGCTCTCATAAAGACAGGACCAGGGACTGCTGCTGGCGACCTCATACAGGACCGGCTCGTCAAAACACAGGATACTTACGCTTACTTGGAGGTAATTATACTGATTGTAAAATATGAAGTCACCCCAAGAAGACTGTCTGTGAAAAATAATGTCACCCCCTCTTCCTGGTCCTGCATCTCAGAGTAAAGATTGATACATGTAACAAGCTTAAGGATTTTAGTTTACCTGTGATTTTAATAGGAACCTCTGTAATAAGAATAGTTTTTGTACCTGTGTATAAACATGGTCATGTTTGCTGAACATCTGGTGAAAATGACCACATTGGATTATAATTTTCATCTGATTATGAGCTGAAATATCTGGTGTGACCAGACAGAGTTTGGGCAATTGACAGGTATGGAATAAGATGAGATTGAGGCAAAAGAATATCATACTGTTTGGGAATTTTTGTTTGTTGTAGGCTCTGAGAGGGAACGATCTTACAAGAATAATTGACAGCTTGAAAATGTGGACTCACATCCCGGAGGGGCGAGAG
This sequence comes from Chlamys rubida, assembly GCA_032359455.1. Lineage (NCBI taxonomy): Eukaryota > Metazoa > Mollusca > Bivalvia > Pectinida > Pectinidae > Chlamys > Chlamys rubida. The sequence continues at coordinate 19,881 of JAUMHH010022449.1, read as the reverse complement.
ATGTCTGTGAAGAAACAGAGTGGCTATTGGGGTTACTGCACCAGCAGCCTTGTGAGGAGCATACTAGGGTAATCAATTTATATTTATATTTTGAGCTCACCATCATCAGATGGTGAGCTTTTCAAATCACCATGCGTCTGTGGTCAGTCTGTGGCCGACAGACAGCCATCTTGAATTTGAGAGTTAAAGTTTGTTAGCGCTATTTCTCAGCAAGTACATGGGGGATCTTTCTCAAATTTCACATGAAGGTTCCCCATGGTCCTTAGTTATGCATATCATTTTTTGGGACTGATCACAAAACCAAGATGGCCAAAAGACAGCCATCTTGAATTTGAGAGTTAAAGTTTGTTAGCACCATTTCTCAGAAAGTACTTGAGGGATCTTTCTCAAATTTTGCATGCAGATTTCCCATTGTTCTCAGTTATGCATTTTGAATTTTGGGGATGATTGGAAAACCAAGATGGCTGGCAGGTGTTCCTATTGAATATGGCTCAAAAAATATTTGAGGGATCTTTCTCAAATTTCGCATAAGGGTTCCCCTTGGTTCCTTATTATGCATATCAAATTATTGGACTGATCTGAAAACCAAGATGCGGACAGGCGGACATCTTGTTACAATTTAAGTTTGTTACCACTATTTTTCAGAATGCACTTGAGGAATCTTTCTCAAATTTGATACGTACATGGTCCTTAGTTGTGCATGTTAACTTTTGAACTTTTGAAGTTGATCGAAAGACTGATGGCAGATGGGCAAACTGATCAAACAGATAAGAGAAAAGAAGAGAAAAAGAAAAGATCAAACTGACATAGAACTTATAAAGATGGTACAATGGTGGGCGCCAAGATCCCTCTGGAATCTCTTTGTTTTTTTTTAAATGTTCATATATCTTTCATTTTACTTTAAATATTTAAAAAGTATAGTGGTATATGATATATGGTAATGAAATATAGAATTATTTAGTATGACCCTTTAGTGAGGTTTTATGGAGTTTTATTTTACAAACAGTTTGCTTAGCTTACACCTGAAAGCTGTGAAGAGGAGTACTTCAGGCCATCATGGCCTAGCTCTTGTTAGTCGTCTGTGATAAAGTTTTTTGCAATCATGTTGGGCCAACAGTTCTCTTGTGCTCGTAAACTAACACTGCTATAGTTCTCTGGAACCAACAGTTCTTTCATAGGCAACAACATTCTAGTAAAAGTCAGCCTACTGTGCTGTAGTTCTGCTGGGCCAATTTTATTTTTAATTCTATTGAGCCAGGAGTGCTAAGTGTTCTTTTAGTTAGCAGTGCTTTAGATCTCTTGTGAAGAAAATCTCTAGAATTCTTGTGTCAATAGAATTCTATTTGCCTTTGGTCATTATTGCTATTACTGATAGTTCCTTTATCAAGCAGTTCTCGACATCACTTGAGGCATCATATCTATATACTCCTCTATAGATCTCTTGGGCAAATGTGTTCTAGATCTCTTGGGTCAACACAGTGTTCTAGATGTCTTGGGCCAACATTAATGTTTTAGATCTCTTGGGCCTACAGTATTTTAGATTTTATGGGTCAACAGTGCTTTAGATCTCTTGGGCCAACAGTGTTCTAGATCTCTTGTGTCAACATAGTTCTAGATATCTTGGGCCAACAGTGTTCTAGATCTCTTGGGCCAACAGTCCTTTAGATCTCTTGGACCAACAGTGTTCTAGATCTCTTGGACCAACAGTGCTTTAAATCTCTTGGGCCTACAGTATTTTAGATTTTATGGGTCAACGGTGCTTTAGATCTCTTGTGTCAACATAGTTCTAGATATCTTGGGCCAACAGTATTATAGATCTCTTTGGCCAACAATGCTCTAGATATCTAGGGCCAACAGTGCTTTAAATCTCTTGGGCCTACAGTATTTTAGATTTTATGGGTCAACAGTGTTCTAGATATCTTGTGTCAACATAGTTCTAGATATCTTTGGCCAACAGTGCTTTATATTGTGGGCCTACAGTGCTTTAGATCTCTTAAGCCAACAGCGTTCTAGGTCTCTTGGACCAACAGTGCACTAATGTTATAGTCCAATAGCCTAAAGAGCAAATTAAAATATTGTTGAAAATCTGAACTTTTAAGTTGAGGGTATTGCAGCTCATATTTTATGTTGGAATTATCCATGATCTTAGGTATCGCCATTTCCAACCAATTCATATAATTTTAGAGATGCTGCTGTTCAAGTTATTATACCCCCTGCAATAATATGGGGAGGAGGAATACTGGAATCAGGTTGTCTAAACATCTGCCTTTTGGCCTACTTTCAGTGTCACTTGGTCACTTCATTAATGTGTTGAAAATATTTAAAGAACATCTAAATAAGCAAGTGGTATAGGGTTATGATATTGAGCCAGTAGCATGTTCAAATGATGTACTTGAAATAATTTGAAGGCTGCAGGTCAAATATTCAAAAACCTTTAAACAAATCTGATAAACTAAGATGCCAAGGGTGACAATATTTGAAAATTAGTACGCTCAAATAAAGTGATATAAAGTTTCAACAAATAAATGACCTTGACCTTCTTTCAAGGTCGCAAGGGTCAGATGTGTTAAAAAACCTTTAAACTTGAAAAAAAATGTATGAATAACCAAGAGGCAAGAGATTATTGTTATTTGGCCAGAAACATGTTGTTTTACAGTAATGCTTTTAATGAGAATATATTGTCATGATTACTTGATATCCAGATGAGCGATACAGGCCCTCTGGGCCATTTGTTTATTTGTTTGAGATATAGGCATCGTACAACAGAGGTGAATGGTGTTCTGTAAATGTATTCCCCAATTTCAGTGATTACGAAAGTGATAAAGTGTACGAGCCAGAGATTCATCAACAGTTTCTGGATCTGTACCTGTTCTACTTCATAAAGATGGGCAAGGAACCGGACGAATATGCCGACCATATATCTGATGTCATGAACACCATAAAGAAAGCTTACACTGACAAGTATGACAAGAACCCTTATCTGGTGAGGAAACATTAACTAGGAGCTTTTTTAAGATAAGTTCAAAAAATGGGGATTCTCTAAAAATAAAATCACAGCACACAATAGTTGTCAACTTCATCTGGGTAATAATCGAGGTATAAAATGTACAGAGAAATGTCATCTGAGGTTCATTTGGATTATAATCTGGGTATAAAATGTACTGAAAAATGTTGACTGAATTTTTTTTTGATTTCTGACTATTATCAGGTTCTTAAAAAGAAGGACATTCTACTGAAGCATTGGAAGGCTATAGGAGTCACTATTTGTAGTAAAAGTTTTGGAAATGAACATCAAGTGAAAAAGGCAGAAGAACTTGTCAACCAAATTACAACCTGTGTCATGTAAGTAGTGTTAGCATGGTACTCTCACAGCACCTGTTGTCTGTTCATTGAGTGAGGCATAGAAACGAATCGCTAACAATAGTTAAACTTTGTTGACAGCTAGCAGACCAGATGGCTAATAAATGCGGTGGTTATATAATGTCTCTATGTTTTTGTTAGTATATTGTTATTGTAATTTGTTGATGAGGTTTAGCAGAGAAGATTATTTAATAAAGGGGTTGTTAACCTGATTTGTTTTTTCCTTCACAGTAAAGATAATAAATAATGTCAATAATCCATTTGCTCAAATGCTTTGTCTTTATAGAAAATAGAAATTTGACATTTTTGCAACTTCCAATTGTAATTTTGATTCAATACAACTCCCTTGACCTATTCTTTGATCAATCATACATTTGTATGTGGCAATTTACTTATGAAAATGCAAGTAAAGTAATTCTTGATATTGTATTTATAAAAAGTAAAATAGAATTAATTGAATAGGTCAAAACTACCTACGACTTAAATATGATAAAACAATCATCACAAATATTCACCTTCATCTTTATACATGAATATATTGCCACTTCTGTCAGATCATTTGTCATTTAAAAAACTTACATTATTAGCTGCAAGATTGACATCATTTTTTACCTTCACCAAAAGCATACATGTACACTGTGAAATACTTTCACCTGCTTTGCATTAATCATATGACCTCAACCACATGATTTCATTGGTTGATGCAATAACAACAGTTGATAAGATCGGAAACCATTTGATTTTTTTTTTTTAAACTAGCAATCTAGCAAGTGTCATTAACAGAATCACATTACATAGATTAATGATTATATAATGTGGAAAAATTGTTTTCAAGAAACATTGATTATAAGATAATAATAAAAGTTACATAGAAAGAAGTGATAATAAATTCTTTCCCATTTGCCATTACTGAAAACTGGTAGGATAGAAAAGACCATTTACTTTCCCCAGTAAAAATTTACCCTGATATATACATGTACCTTATTCAACATTTTATATTGACTGTAAACTCACACTAAAATCTCTCATCAGTCAAACTATAAAATACTGATGTTTTGTAAATACGTATTTCGTTTTACAACATATATTTGAAATCGCTATTGCATGGTTTTCCTTGCACTTCAGCTATCTACAATTATTGTATATAAGTACTGATTTATCACTGACTGTGTATTTTATAAAGGCAAGATCTTTTACAGGAAAAACGAATGGACTGCTGAGGTTTGGGATGATGTGCTCGATATGATGAAGAAATTCTATATTACCGAAAATGCCAAGAAGTACAAAGATGTTTTAAGAGGAATAAGAGTTCTTTTTGAAAAAACTCCAGAGGAGGTGCACACAGTAAGTTTGATTTTTGTTCACAAAAAGTAAGTGGAGGTATAGTACAGGAAGAAAGTTTGGTCTTTATTCACAAAACTCGAACTCAGCAGTCTTGGTCTCAACTTAACACTTAGATTGTCATCAAAAATTTAATTCACTGTATTCAGTAGTCTAATTATATCACATACAAAGCATATAAAGGTATGTTGGATAAAAATCCAACACCTATATTGTCATCGAAAACACAACTCACTGTGTTCAGTAGCCGTACAAAACGTATAAAAGCAAGCAGCTGATAGTTGCCCCTTGGGGGCCTTTCGGTGACCATGGTCGAGATCACTGCAGTCTGGTGTGCACACCGTAGCCCAATCGGTACAGCTACTGTAGCTAGGGTAATTAATCTGGGTGATGTTGAGCAAAGAAAGCTGAGTCGTAGAAGTATTTTTATTTTAAAATGTTAGTTTTCACAAACATTAAGACAGAGTTTTTGCTACACGATATCAAGACATTTTCAGCTTACTTTGCTTCGAAACACCCGAAAACACTCCATACCGAACTGGTCAGGATACCCGGTGTTGTGTGTGACTTCTATTTTGGGAAATTGGGTTCAAACTACAGTGTCAAAATAACACTCAATTTCACCTGAGGGGACCGCTGATTTGCTTCGTAATAGACAATAATTCACTATGTAAAATTTGGAATATGATCATATCACTACATAAGAGAAAGATGAGCTGGGGAATCAGAATCAGTTCACCATACCCATGAAATTGCAAAAAATAGTTTTATACTAAACATGTTTTGCTGTGTATATATATCCTACGTTAAAATTTTAGGTAATTGGTTTATCTGTATCGGAGAGTAAACAACTTCCAGTTAACCAAGAGACATAGGATATGTGTATGTACACACCCATTTGTGAATTGGTTGATTATAAGAAATAAAAGCATCCAAGATTTTGTGTTTTAGAAACACCCTGAGTTAGTGGACAAACTGGTTCCAGTGGTTACAGAACTTATAGAGGAGGAGCCAGCAAATATGCGTTGGGCGAACAGTTTCGTGTCTATTATGACTCAGAGGGCCAGTGCCAGGTAAGTTATGATCAGCTACATTCTGTTGAAAAGTACAGAGTGTAATTTACACAAATAACTATGCATATTGACTGTTTTGCCAATGTGATAGCAAGCATATTGTGGATTTAATGTTTATTTTTTAAGATTCTTAATATACTAGAACAGTTTGTGTCGATCCTCACCACAAATGGGGGCTTGAGAGCAAAGTGTTCACATTTTTTACCTTTCTGGCTAAACACATTCTGTCTATTGGTTCACTATGTTCACTATTTCTCAAAACTTACAATATAAAACAAGTAATGAAGGCTAAGTCTAGGACAAAGCTACAAGGTGGCTTGGTTATATTTTCTCACTGTCATAGAGAAAATATTTCCAGTTTGAATACTGTAAACAGGCAAACTTTCGCTCAGTTAAATATTCACCCTTCACTGGTAAAATCCATGTTCGCCCAGTGTTAATTTGGCCCTTCAAATGTAATGAATATGTAGAGTATACTGTTTACTTACATTCGCTGTTATGATAAAATCACCCTCATTGTTCAGGTCGAAAAGGCGAAAATTTCCCAGTATACAGTACTACAGCTGTTTTCTATAAGACAGCTGTGAGTATAAGATTTGTTTAAGGTGTGAAGGTCAGAGGACAAAGTACAGTTAAGCAAATTCATCAAGTCACTTGGAAAAGGTTCATGGAAACCTCACGTATAAATAGTATATCACCATAGTTACCAAGTCATAAGGAAGAGAAATGTAGGCTGCAGACACTGAAGGTCAAATGTCAAGGTTAAAGGTGACTCATTCAAAGTATTTTGTTAATGAATATGTGAAATATTCACTAAAATCAAATATGTCTCCTGTTTTTATTTAACATGATTATTATCAGACAAAACAAAATGATATACCAGGTACATATGTGTACATGCAAATTAGGCTGGAATTATGCTAAACAAAGAAAAATTTGTTTTCCCAATAAAAAACATGGGAACAAATTTGTTACAGAAATATAACATAACCATATGGCAATGTCTTAAATAGACATATTATTCCTTATGATGTGATGTTTTAGGAAGGGAACAGAACAGGATTGGTTTCCGCTCCTGAAAGCACTCATGAAAACAGGCACAAGTGACGGAGCTTACAACGTCTATGATGTCCTGTATTATGCAAGAAGATTCAAGAAGATTTGGAATTGGAAGGTAAGATTTTTTCAATGTTATTATAATAGGACCTCTTAAAAATTTAAAACCATCAACATAGATACTAGTAATGATGTTAATAGACAAATGGTGTAAGACCTTCTGTTGAAGAATTAAAGTATGAATGGTTTAAAAAATGATGTTGTACATCCACTTTGTACAGAAAATAACCATTAGACCCCCACCCTGCTTATTGTCTTTATACAAATGGTAGCTATATACAAGTGTATCAATAAAGATCTTTGTAGAAATTTATCAGATAAGATACATGTAATACAATAAATTGAGATAAACGTTTAACAACATGCTCTGGAATAGCAAAACTTTAAAAATAATCTACTATGATCATCTCCTGACGATCCTCAAACATTGAATAATGTAGTAAAATATTTATGAACTGATGTTAGGAAATTAAGTCTTTATATAAAAGTGAATAAATTGCATAAAAGCTTTCTAAATAACTTTTTGGAAGAAATGTAGGATTTGAGAGGGAAAGTTTTGTGGTATGAGGGCCATAACTGGTAACATATTTTTGTGTTGCCTGAAATGCGAGGAAACATAAAGGTAGTACTTTGTCGTCGCCATCGGTTGCGTCATCAGAAACAAGGTTTCCGTGTGATAACTTGAGTTTCTTTAGATCGATCAAACTCAAACTTCATGCAGTGCTTTCTTACCAATAGTGCTTGCTTGGGATTACTTTTCAGGTCCAAAGGTCAAAGGTCAAGGTCACCATCACTATAAATAGAAAAACTGTTTCCGTGTAATAACTAGTGTTTCTTTGGGTTGACCGAACTCAGACTTCATACAGTACTTTCTTACCAAAATTGCTTGCTTTGGATTGCTTTTCAGATCTGAAGGTCAAAGGTCAATGTTACTGTTACTATAAATAGAAAAACTGTTTCCGTGCAATAATTCCAGTTTCCTTGGGCTGATCAACCTCAAAACTTCACACTGACTGTTATTCCATGGTATTGCTGGTGTTCATGCCAACATACTTTTCTCACTAAAAGCGCTGCACAGGCGACACATCCACTCCTGTGGAATTCTTGTTTGATGAGTTTGCTTATTTTTCCCTGACAGTTTAATAGACCAGAAAATATTTTTTTCCAGCAAAATTTTCAACATGCCATAGATATCCTTCAACCTATAGGAGAGGTCCACCTTCACCTGACAGGCAAAAAGGATGATGATGAAAAAATGTTGAAATACTGCGGGGATATTGTCAGCACCCTTCTGGAGCAATTCACGTATGTACACAATGCAAAAGACCTTTTGATTCTGTATTGAACACAATGAAGTTATTTGGGAAGGGGGTGTATTTAGGAATCATCCCATCCGGCCACCTAATATAATATCTACGGTAGGTGGATGAGAAACAGCGAGATGAATGGGATACCTATGAACGTATGATAAAACCAAATTTCTTGAATATCATTTAATTGGAATTCTGTTGTTTTGGTATTTGTCTGGGTTTTTTTCAGTGTAGATATAATCACCAATCAGTGTGAGACAATTCTAACTATACTTGTATGAGTCAAACTCTCAATTCCATTGTGATTGTAGATTTTAGAAATATGTGAAAATGAAGAAGGTAACTATCCCCACTATCCATTCATGGAAGCCAATAGAAAAACACCCTTATGAAAAATTATCATAAATTTAACCTCACTTGTGAAATTGAAAGAATTGTTGATTAATAAATTGTGGTTGGGTTACCAAAACAAAGTTGTCTGCCCTCCTTCATAGTCCTTTGAAATATTATGCTCAGTGTGATTAAATTTCAACAATTAATTTTGGAAAAGAAGTGTTTCATTCAATAATCACAGCAGCATGATTGGCAATGGTTTTCAGAATTGCCAAAATCCCAGATAAGCTGAATGGGGATTTAGCTGTACTAGCCATTACCATGATGGAGAAAAAGTCAGAAAAACTGAATGTTTTTGTCGAAAGATTCATTGGAAATGTCACTCTTGGGGTAAGTCATAGAATATTATTTGTACGTTATTTTTCTGTCACGAGAATACGCATACAAATTTGCGTGTAATTTGCATACTTATGTAATTTGCACTGGTGCTTTTTTGGACAAAATAATGACTATAGATACAATTTGTTTGTCTTTTCTGTGTTTGTCAGGCTAACAGGATCGTCATTCCAGGTGTGATCAGAAGATTTTCAATGCTGCTCTTCGACAGGGATTATATGTGGGATCACTTCGACACAAAGAGATGTGGACGCTATATCATACAGTCAGTCCTGGATGCTTACAAGTATGTAAAAGACTTACTGTATTTGTCTTAATTAGTGCTCCTCCCTCTATAACCACGGCTCCCGTTTTTAGTTCCAGTTCAGGTTATACAGCCCCAGTCCCCTTCCAGAACCGCACATGATGCAGGATCACACCCTTGATCCAGACCAATCCTTAGAAACAAAATTTCAAAATTCACACATTTCGATTGACTGTAGTCTGATTGAAGAAGCAGTAGGTTACAACCATGCAAACCCTTTTCTGACCCAACTTTTGTTTAGAGCACCTTCTTTATTTTAACCCCACCCCTCCCCCTTCCTGCAATTGATGCCAACTAGGATGGGTCAGTTTGTAAAAGCTCTTTTCACCTCTCACCTATACTTCCTCATTAATTTCCATGAAGATATCATGGAAACTGTCTAGGGAGTTATAGTCTTCATGGGTGTTTTAGTTTTTGGACTAACACATAGTTGAAAGAGAACTAGGTCAGTGGACAGTAAAATCATGGCAAACCTCCGGATAAAGTGAATTTGACAAGTAATTTTATGCAGAGTAAATAAAATAGAGGAATCTTAATAATCAACAACCCTTATATATTTTTAACAAAATGAGTGCATAGAATTTATCTGGCTTCACATGTCCCTATCATGTCAAACATCAGCAATAGAAAAGACTATAAAACCAAAAAAGAGAAAAAATCATCATAAGAACACTGAGTGTCTTTTTAAAGTTTAAAAATGTTGTTCAAAAATGTAAGATATCGAAAGATTTATTCTGTTTGTGTTGATTTCAGCACTGGAAAAGACATGCCTGATGGAGTCAACAGAACCTTCATAAGGATGTTCCTATGGGCAATGCAGACAGAAGATTTGGACTACATTGACTTGGAAACTGGGACAGAAACCTTGTATAACATTGTAGCCTCACAGTTCCTAAGAGCATTTGTAGATAAGGTAGAGTGGGTATAAGATGTACAAACCTTTCTAATAAACAAAAGTATGACCATAAATTAAAAAACAAATGGCCTGATACCTGCTTTCCTTATTCTTTAATTCATAGGTACATGTACATGTAAAATCAAGGTCAAGGTCACAGCAAGGGGTTCAATGTTAAATCATTGTAATGCTTTTCTTGGTCATTATTTTCAAGCAAAAACATGTTCATTGAAAAACCTCATAGATAGGTGTTTCATGAGGAAACTATGTGTTGCTTATAAAAACAGCAAACTCACAACATATGTTTAATGACAAAAGCTTTGTAATATTTATCTGATTCATTATTTCATGTTGCTCTACATCTCCATTGGAAATTTGAACCCCTGCTCGGTGTATGTAAACTGAATGTATGTAAACTGACATGAGTGTGTGTTGTGTTCCATTGTTGAGTCTCTATCCCCAACTTTCAGAGGACCAGTGAATAAAAAAACATTCTTTTTATATCTCTCCAGCATGTTCAGCATCAAAACTCTCACATTTGTGTACCACTGATGCCCGCCATATTGAAACAGATGGAGAGTGAGGAGACAGATCTTGCAACCGCAAGTTCAGCAATTGTTGCAAGTATAAGTTCCTATGATCCCAAACTTTTACATGGACAACTGGGCCTTCTTGTGGATTGGTGCAAAGAGACCTCAGGTTCCATGGATGCCATCAGTAAGTACCTGTCTAACTGTAATATATTTGTTGATAACCAGGGATATCCCAGCTGCAATGATAGAGAAATAATGTGTTTAGTATGCAGTCTTATTGGTATTTTCTACGTACAGCTTTTCTGTGCTTGTTAATAAAAATCTTTTGAAATATTTATTTTACCCAGATTTGGTTTTTGAAAAATGATATTTAGCTACAATTCTGTCCATGAAACATTAAAATTATCTGTAATATGATTGTAATGTCAATGTTTAAATAGATCCAGAAAAGAAATATTGCTGACAAGCCTTTTGTTGAGTTCACACATGATGATCTGTCATTTGAAATAAGGATAGACTTTTTTGTCATTTAACGGGGCCATTTAGTGTTGTTACCCATGTCTGTCTCATTGGGTCATGTCCCATCGCATTGCGTCACACAGGAATCATTGTCATGGGGCCATATAGTGTTGTTACCCATGTCTGTCTCATTGGGTCATGTCCCATCGCATTGCGTCACACAGGAATCATTGTCATGGGGC
>JAUMHH010022438.1:0-10662 GCA_032359455.1 Chlamys rubida | reverse complement strand
AAAGTTAACTGATTGCAGATATTTTAGAGAATATGTTATCAGGATTTATATAGTGATAGGCGTCCACGGTTTTCCAGAGTTTTTGGACTCGTGTAGTTTTCTCTCTGGTTTTTAGCCCAGGATGCATTTCAACCTACAAGGTGCAGTTGCAAGGTTTAGTTGATAGGATTGTGCAAAGCGAGAGATATGCATGTATGGGATTTCAATGTGTATTAATTTGATGTGATCATGATTAAACGCCGCTCCAGTGCTTCTGTGTGACAGGCAATCGCAGGTATGGTGTTGTTGGTTTATTGTAAGGTAGGACACGGTAAGGTGAATTAAGTGACAGTATAGAACAGACTGAAACGTTCCGAACAAAATGGAATGCGCACAAGACGTCAAACCAACAGGCGTGTCTAATAAGATAGAACGCATACTAAATGTCAAACCCAATGTTTCACACAAACACGAATATTATTAGCCAGATGAGAAAGGATATTAGGTTGCCGCGGATATCTGACGAACCCGATTGTTCACAAGATAACTCATCACACAACTCGTCGAAGCGGTTCCTCTCGGTCACCGTGCTGTTATTACAGTATTCTCCCTTGCACGAGCCTCTGCATGTGATGTACATGTTGTCATCATAACACTGGTTCCCCCAGTTGGTGCTGCACGATCGAAACACAGAGTTGATCTCCTTTTTACCTGGAAAGACAAGTATTGGTCGAAATCAGTCAAAAGTTAGTATTTTGGAGAGGGGAATCTAACGGAAATGTATAGCCTGTTTTAAAAATTGAACTTTTAGTCTAAAATGTAAAGAAGTCAGACAAGAATGCAATGGCGTCAGCACACGATACAAAAAAATCAATATAGGAAACAATTACACAAGCACGCACAGAGACCGGGTTCGTGTTTCCTGTACCCAGTTTGACACCTATCATGCTGTCTCCTGTCAAATTCTGGAAGCACGTGGGTCAACAACAATCGAAGACACAAAGAACAAATCTTAAATCGTGGTATATATACTGACATGTCAACGATGGGAACTAGGTCACGTGTCAATACAACGCATTTATCCGTTTAATCAAGGTTTTGTATTAGGCTCGTCTAGGGAAGCAGTGCACTGTGACATGTTAAACTAAGCGGTAGAAATGGTATGTTACTGCCAGGAAAAGTAAATTAATGATTCGGATGAGAATGCATTACTTATTGATTAAAGATCTATTTTTGAGACTTAGACTAAGTAAAATTCCATTATTTAAAAACCCCCAGAACTGAATTGTTTTTAGATTGTCTGCCTTTAAAAATTGTAAGATCAACAACTACATTAAAAGGAATAAGTTTACATAAAAAGTTGAATAGAACATTATTCAGCTTTAATTCACAAACAACTATTGCCTATAACGAGAGACTCCCCTTGTAAACATGAATAAAGCATCCATCACATTTTTTACAGTCCGCCGAAAATAAATTACGATGAAACATATCTATCTTGGTTGTCGGTCAGGTATCAATCAAATGTAGGCTCGTAGAGGCGAGGAATGGCAGAAATAGGGGTAATATCGATGTCGTTTAGTCTTTCTTATGTAAATATAGAATACAAAATTCACCAAGGTTCTGTTTTTATGATAAAATCTTGAGAGAATCTATTTACATTTAATGAAAACTTTAATTGTTTGCTTTAGAGATAAATGAGGACCTGTACACACATTGGATAATTTAGTTGGGTAGTGTAACAAATAATATGTAAGAAAAACATAACAAATCACTTTCACATAAACGAGCACACTCGTCACTAAGACGGTCGGAATTCGATTCTCTGATTAATAATGAATAATTCCAGTCTGTACGAATAGTTTGAACGTCACTTTTGCTATAACTTTTTATTTGAAATCAGTATTGGGAAATATACAAATCAACCAATAACTTAACAAAGTATCTTAAAGTGACAATGCTAAGTTATCACACGTGTTCTGATTTTGGCTAATAATACGATAATCCCCGTCATTAGACTACACACGCCCAGGGCTTCCGGTCCACTCGGACATCCTTTGATTATACAAAGATGGCGGCGTTGTTTCCGCCTCCTACACGCTCACACTTCCACTCGGCCATCGGAGACACGAGACAACACTGGCATGTACCCTAGCATTTCGTGACATTAAAGAAAATCAGATTAGGGAGTTAAAACCTGTTTTCCTGTCAAACGGATTTCAAGCACGGGTAATTGCTTCACTTTGAGAATAAATAGAATATGTAACTAAAAACATACGCTTACCCAACATTTAAATTCTTTGATTGAAAAGTTGGTATTATAAGTCAAACTAAACAGGAAGTTTAAAGAGCTTTTATCATTCGACACTTTGGCGACACAAATGAATCAAAAGGTAAACTTGGGATTCAGTGGCTTCTTAACTCACTGCTCAGGTTTTAGTATAAGGGAGTATGTGCTGCTCAGATGGCTGTTACTTAAATAAAACAGGAGAAAGGTATAGCAACATCATAGAGAAAAAAACGGGCAGAGCTAAAACAAATCCCCCACAACTTCGTCTTTTTACGAATTGTAAAACAATAGAAGACACGGTGCATTTCTTTTGCTATTATATTTACACAACTGACATAAGGAATTTGTTTTTCAAAATTATTTTTCAAAAGTTCTTCTTTAAGTGACATCCAATGCAACACTATTATCATATGATGAACCCAAACGATTGAGCGATATGGGTATCATTATCAAAAAAATCAATCTTTTATATTGAAGAAGGTGAGCTTTCAAAGTGCTCAAATATCAATAGTTACATGTTTATTTTTGTTAGTGTTGTGTTTATTTGCAGTTTGATTCATATGATATGATAGCTTGTTCAATGAAAATGCTACAAAATGAACTCGAATTGACTTAAAGCTAAATATCATACCGATAAAATAATTCGATAGAGTCTGGAGTAAGATGTAATCAACCCCGAGGGTCCGGACCCCTCTTTTTGCTATCGGTATTTTTTAACGTCTCCATATTTTTACTTAATATAAAGTTGCTTATCCTCTCATTTTTTATTTTATTTACCTAATCATGACACTCTTTTTGGGGCGAGATTTGTGTGGACGAAATTGTTTGTGCCGAGTTGTTTTGGTAGACGACATTGTCCGTACACATTTCCGTTTTTACATTCAATAACTTAAACCCTGATAATAATTCATACGTACAGTCATCATAATATCCAGTTTCTGTCACATTTTCCCACACTTTTCTACATTTTCCATCTTTTACCTCTATTTACTACCTGGTCAAGTGGGAGTGACCCCGTCCGCCATTTTGACGTTCAGAGACACCCCGTCTATCGCAGTCTTTTTCACGCCGTGTTTACACGAACCACTACAGATATGGATTTTCTTACTACATATATTTTCTATCAATTCACTGGATCCCAAGTCTCCAAGTTGATTTTTTTCACAATATTATTATTAGCCTTCGGTTACAATCAAGCTAACAAAGGGGATATGCGATAACAGCAGCATGTTTATGTATTTTGTGTTGTGGTATTGTTTCATAGTGGCTGTTTGTCTTTGTGACATGTTGTGATATGTAAGTAATCATGTTTCTGTCTTGAAAAAAGGGGTGGATAGCCCTGAAAATTAGATGAATTCCTTTGTCTGCTGTATCGTTATAACTTCTTTGTTTATATAAATATTGAAGTAATACGTATCGAACAAACTTTTGATCCAGTGCCCATATTGGATCATACTGTCGTTTCCTATTGTTCTAGTATGACTAATATCTAGTAAAAGTGACATAGGACCCATAGCTGTTAAAACGTAGGTTTTAGTTATTTAATCTTTCCTCTGTTACCCATAGCTGGTATACATAGCGAAACCTTGTCCTATTGTCCTTGTTTGACCCATATCTGGAATATATGACACACCCTTGTCCCATAGTTCCTGTATGTGTGACCCATATCTGGAATACATGACATACCCTTGTCCCATTGCTACTGTATGTGTGACCCATATCTGGAATACATGACATACCCTTGTCCCATTGTTCCAGTATGTATGACCCATATCTGGTTTAAATGACGTATCTATGTCCCACTGTCTCTCTAACCAATATCTAGTATGAATAACGCACTTCGATCTATTGTCCCTTTAACCCATATATTGTATACTTGGTGCACTTTTATCGCATGGTCCCTGTATGACCAAAATGTTTGGTAAAAAAGACGTACCTTTGTCCCATTGTTCTTGTATGACACAGAAGTTGCCACACTTAATGCGGTTCTGCAGGTCGTGCATTTCGTCTGTATTATTGAGACAACCGAAGCCGTTGGCCTGATCATTTACCGTATACGAACACACGTGACACCAGAATGTCTCCCCAGTGGCTGTTTCGTCTGCATTGCCTTTAATTGGAGAGAATGGGAAAAAATGTCACAAATTAACAACTAGTTATGTTTTAAGTTAAATCAAAATAGTAACGAATTAAAACGAGTCACGTTTTGTAAGAAAGATCTGCCAAACCCTATCCCGGTATTCCTCAATGTAAATTAATATTCTGTAAACCTTTTGTCTTTTGTCTTTTGAAACTGAAAGGGGATGCGTTCTGGTGTGCTAAAGGGCTGACAGATACTGTGTAATGATGACAGGCAAAATAAAGTTTTACATGTTCATTTCCTGTCTTTATAATTGTAACATATGTATTGCAGCAAATTGTATAAGGAATGGATGCTGAAATTACTTTTCTGTATTTTAAATTTCAACATGCAACATGTTAAATATTTGTTTTTATGAAATGCTATGAGACGAATCCTACCGGCACTGATACATTTGAGCAAATATTCTAAAAAAGCATCAGCATTGATGTTATGCATAATAAATGTAACGCAGGTAAAATGCCTGCCTTTGTCGTCCTCATTCGCAAACTTAATAACCATCAATATTGAAATAATATTATCGCAAATTTAAGTATCGAAAGTTAAAGATACGCAAAAATGAAATTAATTACAATATCAGAAAATGTTGTCTTGTAGAACATCTCGCTATCAGTATTATAAGTGTTTTAATTGCCGCATTTCGCTGCCATAATAAAGTGTAGATATATCAAGTGTGTCAATTAAACTATTGCTTTTAACATTATATTGTAGGTATGACAATTACAACATTTAGCTATCATAATATCTGATAAAAGTGGCAATTACCGAATTTTGCTGTCGGAACATATTGTGTCAATTTCAACATTTGTCATGAAGAATATATCATAAGTGTATCACTTTCACCATTTAATTATCTGAATATATATATAAATGTATGAGTGTAAATATGAAGTCTGTCAATTACCACATGTAGATTTTACAATGCATTATATGTATGGCTATTGTTTTTTAAGTGTGTCAATTAAGGAATTGTGCTATCAGAATGAATGCATTTTAAGTGTGTCAATTAAGGAATTGTGCTATCAGAATGAATGCATTTTAAGTGTGTCAATTAGGGAATTGTGATATCAGAATGAATGCATTTTAAGTGTGTCAAATCATGTAATGTAGCTGTCAGAAAAACATATACAGTGTATTATTAATGTCTAACTGGTAACATTATATTTAAGACAATACTAAGTGTGTCATTACAACATTTAGCTATCATACGCTATTAGGTTGAATATACTTACATGATCCATAAATGAGGAATAAGCTTAGTCCGGTGATAAAAGCATAAAATAATCTCTTCATTTTCAAAATGGAAATTAAATAAAAACAAATGATATTATGTACATATGATTACATCAAAACTGTTAATGCGACTGTGGGGTCCCTCCTGGCATCTCGGTGTCTTTATGGAAAGTGGGGGACTATATCAGGCCGGGTGGGATGTTGTTCGCAACCGCTTATAAGATTAATGAGTAAAGGAATAACCGAGATCGCGGGGCACTCAACAGGGGCGGCAGATAAATCCTAGTAAAATATTTTAATTAATTTTCATGTTTCATATTGAGAATGGGTCAATTAATCTTAATGCTTCATATTGAGCATGGGTCAATATGGAACATATATGCAACAGACTGAAGTTATGAAAACCTGACCTTAATTGGATATTCACGTTTTTTTCTAACATGATTTTTTCTACCATCAGTTATTCTTGTCAATTTCAGTTGTTAAAAATAACACGGAATTCAATTGTGCAAATTAGTGGTTCAATTAAACAATCAATTATTAGAATAATTAAAAATGATATTACACTTAATGTAGGATCAACACGATCATTGGCGTTTACATCAGTTCTAAAAAGGACAAGTATCTATAGAACATATCCAAAGAAGAGGAGGAAAACCGTGTCACATCATTCAATGGCCTTTTCCTATCGAGATATTTTCATAGTGTTTTCTCTTAACCTTATATTAAAGAAGGTTAAGAATGACCTGGGAGATATAAACAAGCTATTGACAAACTAGACGGTAAACTGTGTTACATCTAATGCGTTCAATACCCGTTCGCACAGCCAAATAAAAAAGTTGAGAAGCGGGTAGTAGGCAACTAGGGTATCCTTCGTTGGGTAGATATAGAAGCTATCATAATTAATTAATTAAACCCTCTTCTCTGTTCGTACTGGTGCAATCTTCCGTGCAAATTCATTCCAAGTTATTACATGCAATCGGAAGGAAACGTAAGTCGCAAAAATCAAAGTGAGTCGTTATTATGATTAGGTCAAGACAGAGGTAAACAAAGGGAAGGGTGCTATATGAAGCTGAAATAGTGTATTAACGAATAACATTATTATATATATAATACTTCCTATACCCGTTTTTCAATAAATGCAGATCCCAATATTAAATTGTGTACAATTCCAATTCAAGATTAAAAACGAATTCTTAATAAAACATACATTTAACATCAAATAACTTGAATGAAATCAAGCACAGGTTTTGTGACAAGTGAGTTTGAACAATTAATGAAGATATGTCAACGCCATATCAAGATTGTTGGCGACAGGTGTTTGCGTTCGTACATTCCATAGTAAGCTGATAGTGTGGGTAAGAAAGAATTGGGGAAGAAATCACGGAATGTTTTGTTTATATATTATAAATCCGGATCAGTTGATATCACGACCACGTGATGTACCCTCATTATAAAGTAGACTATGGGGAAGCTCTTATCGGGAGTTTCCGAACTCGTCTGCCGGTTGATCCGGTCATTCCGACAGTCAGTACACACAGTCCCCTATCTGACACTGATACTTGTCATAGAGGCCCACACAAGGGTGTCACGTCACCGTGTATTAAACCGTACCGTCGTCTGTAATTATACCTTTTCAGGGCTTCAATTGTGGCATCCTAATGTAGCCACATTTGGCGCAGGAAACTCTTCTGGTTTATGATGTTTTTTCTTTTTGTCTTGTCCACTTCATTTCCTTTTGTCTTACCATATCGACTGAATCTATCTTTTAATTTTTTAGATATCGTTTTCTATTGTTCTTTATACATGATGTTTTCAATTAGCGCCAGATCATATTCAATATCTTCAGATGAATCCCGTTTCATGGTAAAATAATATATGCCATTAAAATGCCTTCATGAATCTTCTATTTCATATTTTCTGTACAACCTTGATTCACGCTTACTAAGTGTTTGCTATTGAGATTATTTGGTACGTGGTAATGCTTTACTGAAAGCAAGGTCGTATGAAACTCACAGAAATTCACAGAATACACACGAAAATGACACTGCACCGGAAATAACCATATATGCATAAATTTGCAAATATGAAACCACATACAGGAGAAACATGTATTTTACTAATATCCAATGCAACTATCTTACTGTAATGTATAAAAGTGTATATTAATGTTATTATTTGTAGGCTGTAAGGGCAATATGTACTTATCAGAAGAATAAGGCTGTAAGCTATATGGGCTACGTGTGCCTATTAGAAGAATAAGGTTGTAAGCTGTTAAGGCTATGCGTACCTATCAGAGGAAGCTTGGTTTGTGAGCTTTAAGGGAATTGTGAACTTACCAGAAGAAGTTGGTTGTAAGCTCTATGAGCTACGTGTACCTATCAGAGGAAGCTTGGTTGTAAGCTTTATGAGATACGTGTATCTACCAGAAGAAGTTGGTTGTAAGCTCTGTTTGCCACGTGTACCTATCAGAGGAAGCTTGGTTGTAAGCTTTATGAGATACGTGTACCTATCAGAAGAAGTTGGTTGTAGGCTTTCATGACAATGTGTACTTATCAGAAGAATGTAGTTGTAAGCTCTATTGACTATGCGTACCTATCATAAGACTTTGGTTATGAGCTTTAAGGGAATCGTGTATCTATCGGAAGAATCTGGTTGTTAGCTCTATGAGCTAAGTGTACCTATCAGAAGAGTGTGTTTATACGCTTTGTTGGCTACGTGTATCTATCAGAGGAAGTGGGTTGTAAGCTCTATTGGTTACGTGTATTTATTAGAGGAAGTTGGTTGTAAGTTCTATGGGATACGTGTACCTATCAGAGGAAGTAAGGTATAAGCTATATGGGCTACGTGTACTTATCAGAGGAAGTAAGGTATAAGCTATATGGGCTACGATTACCTATCAGAGGAAGTGGTTTTTATGCTCTATGGGCTACGTGTACCTGTAAGAAGAATTGCGTTGTAACTGTTAGGGTATTGGAAGAGAAAACGTTTTACTCGGTATACTAAAGAACCTTCAGGGATGTCACTACTTAATGGTTGAATCTAAATGTTTAGCCATTATACTTGGCTGATATAACCAGATATTGAAGCCCATGAAAACATGATATTTCCATGTCATTCTTTGAAAAAGAACTATAACAAAACAGATGACCTTGTAATTGTTTAATAAATACATTTCACCCTCACAACAAAGACATCATAAATGAACAAAAAAGAACAAGAAAGGATGGCAGAGTGACTCCTGGGTGTAAAGCTGCTGCCGCTCCGGTGCCGCCGCGTTCGTTCAATTTAGTGGTGACATCTCTGTTATTACAACCGTCTGTACGACATTGGTACTGGCATGAAACGTCATAGAGACTCTTGTCACAGCAATTCACGCCACATCGGACGGTGTCCGGCACCAAACATCCTCTTGTGACCGATCTTATTGCTGTTAGATCTTAGCCATAAAGAGAAAAGACACACACTTGCTATACATGTCATCTCTTTTGTATTGAGATATACATTGTATTTATACAGGAACATTGTGATTTTCGATTTAATATGTTTTTCAATATAAATATATATGTTTCAATTTAGCGAGGCTCTGACTGTTTGAAAAAGAAAAACCTCTAGGATATATCGTCTGAAGCACAATTAGGAAATCTGTATGATCGAAAATTAAATACAAGATTTTTTCCCAACTAACTTTATATTGTTGTTTATCACAAAAAACACACGGATGTTTTTCGTCCATATATTTGTACCCATATTCACATTATACAATGTTACAAAAAATCCTTATAATTGACGAAAAAATATATTTTCGAGAACATATGATTATCTTAAAATCCAAGCAAATACCGTCAACACGAAAATTTGGCCTTGAACAAAATCAAGATGGTCAGCAATACATTGACTTAACAGGGATATCATGTAAGTCTCGTATAATGTATGACATACCTGCGTTGTAGACGACTTTTGTGACGCAATAAAGTGAATCGGGACATGGAATCTTTGCTGATCCTGTTTGCACGTGATCTGTGTCGTTTGCGCACTCATAAGTAATCCATGGCGCGGCGGTGATGCTGTATGAACAAGAATAACAATCGACGAAGCCGGATACCACTGATACGGCGCCTGTAAGGTCATAATCATGAGTACAATTATTTAGGAACGAGACGAAAGTCGGCGAAAATTCTTATTGCGAGTGTCCTGATTTTTATTTATCTATTTTTGTATTTTTGCTTAATACGTTAAGATCAAATATTCATGCTGGTTTCTTCACTGTCAATAACACATAAGGGATAGTCAAAATTGCAGAGCCCGCATATAACTCTGTTATTACATATATGAAATTTGATAAAAATATGTAACGCATGCCTCGTTCATTAAACCTCCTCTAATCAGGTGGTTCCATTATTAGCCAGTGACTTAGGAGACATATCAACCCTTTTCTAAGTAACTTGTCGTAACGGTAGTGGCCGCAGAATTAAGTCACTCCTCTGTAACGACGTCAGTGGCTGCATTATTTAGATTCAACTGTGGTGAATTGCTTATTTGACAAACAATGGTACGAAGAAGCTCTAATTACTCGAGTTCGTTATTGTTAAATACTACAACATATGTTGAAAGTTACAGAATCTAAATTACCTGCAAGAACAGCTAAACATAATGGTCCAACGAACTGTGTCATGTTTCCAACTTTCAGAAATATTCCGGTGTAACTTTCAATAACATCAAGCGGTATAATTTCTTTACACGCTGAAACAAATACATGTATGTGTTAAATTAAATGTGATTTACGTGTATATCTTATGTCAAATTCAAGGAAGCCGAACGTTACGAGAGTGTTGTACCGACGAGTATCTGTTAGCTCTGTTTGTAGATGGCTATCTGTAACATATGTTGCTCGTCACTTATACAGCCGTCACACCGGACTGGCGTCCCTACGGCGTCCCTACGGCGTCCCTACGGCGACCCAGGACGTGGAAGGGACGCCATGGACGCCGTAGGGTCGTGGTGAGAACGCATCAAGACG
>JAUMHH010022427.1:0-10663 GCA_032359455.1 Chlamys rubida | reverse complement strand
GCATACAGCCGGTGCTGCCATTTCGACGCTCACAGCTAGCATTCTACAATTCTAGCACTACCCAACCACGTACTCATTTGCAGCTGAGTAGACTGGAACATGCGGAGTAAAGTATCTTGCTCAAAGATACAACACAGTGCCGTGACGAGTCACAATAAGATGACCATGAACTAGTTAAAATGCAAAAAATAGTGTTTCAAACACCGAACGATGTTACACTTTGGTGATTTTGAACTGATTGATGCACAGAATTCTTCTCAACAAAAACTATATATTTTATGAATGCAATACTGTGAACCAACTATTGAATATGCTTCATTTATTATAATTGTTCTTTTATGAAGTTTTCAAAAAAAGGAAAAACTGGTTGGAAAAAAACACAATATACAGAACAATATACTGTATTTAGTAAAGTAATGGATACTTCAGCAGCAAAGGTAAATTATCTTTTTGAGAATTTAAAAAGAGACCTTGTTTCATGTTTTAGTACCGATACATATTTATATTGAGGACCAAACATTCAAATTTTGAAATCAAATGAATGATAAAATAAACAGAAATGTGGATATCTGTTTCTTCATTACTTTACAGATGTGCACAACAAATGTCAATTTACTGTACAGTATGGTTACATGTATTATGGTCTGGTTGTATGTATGTTGATGAAATAATGTGCATGTAGAGCAATGAATCTTTGAATACCAGAGAGTTGTGTATGTGTACATATTGTCAGTCATTGTATTATGCTATACAAAATCGAAAAAACCTAAGTAAAATGAAAACACAGAGGCTTCATTCAGCATTTATAATCCAAGGAAAAGACCGGAGTATTCCTTTAGCTGCTCAAATGTTTGGATTTTAAAAGACAGAAACAAATGAGCACCTCAACCCTCCAGAATGACAGTATGAAGCACAGCTGCTAAGGTAGAAAGTGCTTATGTACATGTACTAATTGTAAATAGAAGGCGTTTTGGGATAAGCACGCAACTTGGCGTATACATTATTATATGATATTTAATTTGTGAAAGTTTCATACTTATCCCACAATGCCTTTATACTTAAAAAACACTTTTTCTTGGACTAAAGTCAAAGTGCATCTCCTTGCTCGGCACCAAATATTTCCTTACAGTACCAGTCTATATGAAGGTATGTAGACTAAACAGGCTCAGTAGAGTGTTTATAGTAGTCAGAGGTGTGTATGACATGCTAGGCTCACCAAAAGCCAGAGATTTCATGCTTTGAATACGCCAAAAGAGACTAAGATGTATAGACTAGTATTATAAGGAAATATTTGGTGTTAGGCAAGGAGATGTACTTTAGTCCTTGTACTCCAAAACAGCCTTCCATTGTATAATGAGATTAGTATGAAAGAATGATTAAAAGAAAGAGATAAAAAAAAGGTAATTTTAACATTATTACTGGCCATCTGGGATTTCACGTTAATTTTGAACATGCAACTCATGAATTTGAACGGCAACAAACAGGATATACTTTTGCACCCTTTATATAGAGGAATGACAATTAGCCATCATCTGAACCGATTTCTAATCGTCCAATTTTTAACTCAACTTAATTGGTATCAACCGAAAATATCCAATCCTCCACCATAAAATCCAGCAAATTGCCCTATCTGATGTGATTGTCTACAAAACATTTGTTAGAAACCTAAAGTCCGACATCCTGGTGGTATCACAATCCATCCAAAATAAAGGGACTTTAAATATCTGACTTGAAAATAACACTGGAGTTCTGGCACTAGTTCTTTACTGCTAAAAATGTGACGGTTGCTACTCTCAAATCATATAGACTTTATAGACATCAGACTATTCTCATTGAATAATAACATTACGATGATCACACAGAAGTCTATCAATAGTTCACTGTCTTTAAACAACCTGTCAGATCTCCATTGTCACCATCACACAGACGTTTGGCGATAGTTCACCGTCTTTAAATAACACGTCTGACCTCCATTGTCACCATCACACTGACGTTTGGCGATAGTTGACCGTCTTTAAACAACCTGTCAGATCTCCATTGTCACCATCACACAGACGTTTGGCGATAGTTCACCGTCTTTAAACAACACGTCTGACCTCCATTGTCACCATCACACTGACGTTTGGCGATAGTTCTTTGTCTCTATGATCTTCTTTCCACACATTGCACAGATACCTGTAAAGGGAGATAATTGGTGAGATAAAAAGGACCAGAAAAGCTTGGACGCTTCAGTAGACATGGTTAAACATGTTTCTCTATTTTGGGATCTGCCTCTCAGCAGTCAGAGGGACACTACACTTCCTCTATACATCATTTGATTTCCTTGTTCAAATTATGATCAACTGTTCAGGACAAGTAGGCTTAAAATCTTAAACACCTTAATTACCCATTTTCCAGCTCAGCCCCACTCTTCCTTTACAATTGATTCCCACATGTATCAAGGACTGAAGATGCTTCATAGCAAATTTGATAGAGATGCCTACATACAGTAAATGACAATGCATAGAGGATATTTATGGTTTCCTTCGAATCCATAAATATTTTAGGAGTGTGGCAGAATATTTTTCAAGAGTGTGAAGCCTGATTGAAAACGTCGGTGAAATAGATTTACACATGTTTAGTATTTAACGGGAAAACCATTAAGTTTTCTTGGTTGGTCTCTTTGTGCCCAGCAAGCACACATAGATAGGACCAGGACCTGTTTGGAAGTAATGATTAAATGACCACGACCATCTACCATGTATATCTAAATGTATACGGATATGGATATAAAGTGGACTTCTTACTTAACCGTTTCCTTGTTTTGACACGGAGACAAAATCCCCTGTAACCATGAAAGTAGGATCAGGCCATTCATATAAGGAAACTTGAGACCAGTACATCCCCAGGCAGATACATACTGCCTATATATCATGAACAGAGCCTTATCAAACTGAAGACACCTTCTTATTAAAGTAATACTTGCAGTTTATGAAAAATTCTTTTTACAAAACCAATAAGATTTCCTATGTGACGTTTCGATGACTAGTACGATATATACACTGTCACCTTCATCAGACAAATGACCAGTGAAGCATTTGCACAGTAATCCATACTTACCAACATGAAGAAAATGTTTAGTAATACTTGCGGTGCTGTCATGTGCAACAATTTTAAGTAGACAGATTAAGCCCTGCTGACCTTTGACTTTAGCCAGCATACTCAACTAGAGATTTGTTTTTGTTCACAAAAACATATGTCTCCCCTTTAACGGTTTAAAAGTTATGAACCGGTCAAGATATTCCTAAAAACATTGTACATATTTGACCTTTGACCTCAAGGTCAAGGTCACAATGACCTAATGACAGTGCACTGCACATGGACTATGCAGGCATACTGAAAGTTTCATCACAATATCTTTTATGGTTTAAAGTTACGGCCCAGACAAGATTGTGCTGAAAAATTCACATATTTGACCTTTGACCTAATGACATTGCACTGCACATCGTCTATAGGTGACCAGTTATACTGCAAGTTTCATCAATATATCTTCAACGGTTTACAAGTAACTGACTGGACAAGATCATATTAGAAGAGAAAGAACAAGAACCAGAACCAGAAGAACCAGTACTACTACAATGTGTCTCCCTTCTTATGATGGGGAGACATCATTATCATGGCTCTAGTGATTAGGATTCTTCGGACAATGTTTTTTACAATTTGTATTGCATTTGACCCCTGTGACCTTGAAAGAAGGTAAAGGTCATCTGTTGGAGAGTTTCAACTTTATAGCTAACCATCCCAGGCAGCTAATGATCATGGCCAAATATTAGGATTGTTAATATCTCAGTTCTTAAGAAGACACCTAAAGAAAAAAGTTTACATTATACCATATACTTACAGACATGAAAATTAAAGGAATTGGTATAGATTTAGCCTAAAGTTTTCTTAGCTTTTAGAAATAATGCATAGACAAAATTTCCCAGTTTTTACATAACTATATATGTATTGGTTTCATGCCTCTTTAGAAAGAAGTGACAGTAAAAAAATAATAACAAATGAGAATGTACAATATACACTGTCACAATATCCCTAACAAGTAACTAGGTACTTAACTGAGAGACATCATAAGGATTCCACTCTTTTAAAATCTTGTTCAATGTATTATTTTCATGACCTGGTACTAAAATGTCAAGTTAACTTCAGAAATTACATTCCAATTACAGCCTGGGTTTTGATTACTTCCCATGGGATTAATCATGAAATCTTGGATAATATTTTCATAAAAACTGTTAATTTTATTCTCATGTATCTTGTACTCACCTTTCTTATAAGCACATCCTGCAAAAAAAGAAAAAAAGCAATTTTTCATTAAAATTCAAATCTCTCCTCATTCAAACTCCAATTCATATTGGTCACCATCAGTATAAACCTGTCACAATGCAAAAGAAAGCTCTAACAAACATCCATTATTATATCATCCAGTTATGATCATCTATAGTGTGATCCCTAGTAAATATAAACCAACGCAGCGAACAGGAAATCTTCTATTGACTCATGAAATACTTTTGAAAGTGTAATTGTGAGTTAATTTGTGAAAAGAATATTTATTACCCGTCAATAAATACAAATTTGTAGTATGACAAATCTGGTTTACCAATACATTATGTATATATATATTTATGTAGGTCAGCTTGGGAAGGGTTTTGTTAAATCTAAACAATAAAACACTTGAGACAGCTTACCCTGGCAATAGTGTGATCCTGTCTGGTGAACTGAAGATTTGCAAATACGACATTTCTCAAATGTAGCATAAGGTGAAAATCTACAAAACAACAAAATGCTTTAAAAAATCCGAGGCAATTCAATTATTTTGATGCATTAAAGTAATTCATTAGTAATATAATAACATTAAATACTAAAGAAGATTTGAAATATCAATATTTGAAAATAAATCTTTTCTCTTGATATAGAAATGGCTATACAGGTACTATGAATTTCAGAAATAATAGTCCAGTCAATCTGTGGTTTAACATTATTAAATAGTTCCAGAATCAACTCTGCAGGCCAACTTTTTCACTCCTTAAAAAAGGCAGTTTAATCCAATATCTTCCACTTCAGATTGTTTGTAAACTATATTGATGGTACAATATTTTTCTGATGCAATGATTCCTATTGATTTTTTCTTGTAATTAGTCGGTCTTGCTTAATTTTTGATACCACATAGTTATTACCAGTATTACACTTCAAAGATGGTCAAATATAAGTTATTTTCATTGTTTTCTTGATCCCCAAAAAAGATTTGATAACAAATCCACAAGGTTGATTTTGATGGACTGAGTGTTTTTCTGTTATAATATTCATCATTGAAAAAACTAAACTAAACATAAAACAAAAAAAGTTGTGCCCTGTTACAATTAGTTTGAGGTTTAACTCATTCACCCCTGAAATTTCATAATGAACTATTCCAACTTTTGAATTGAGTGAGTTCAAATGTGTCTTCAGGGGTGAATGAGTTAAGCCACTTCTTGGGTAGAATGATTTTTAATGTATGTTTACAGTGTTGATCATGCAAAATGACGAAACCTGGACAATGTATTGGCAACGTCATTTAGGTAGGTCTTCATCTGACGTCTCAGGTCATACAAGTGCAATTATGCATATGGATATATTTCAGGGGAGCTTTGCTGAAAACTTGCTGTGTCACATTAGTATAGTTTACCAGGTATGGGTACGTATTAAAATTAGTAACTCACCAATAGAATTAAATTTACTGAACTAATTTAGGTCTGTTACCTCAAAAAGAATGAAACTATTGTCACATCAACAGAGATGTTTATACCTGTTTTTCCTCGCTGTCAGTGCTTTATTTTCACCCACTTTACGGCCACCTCCTTCTGTAAATAAAAGAACACAACTTGCTCAGATCTATGTTTAAATGTGTACATGTGCTTATTTATATATTAGCAAGTATATTTTAATGTATACAAACAAGGCCATTAAGAAAAGTTTAGACAAATGCAATACTTGAGGTCTACTATATATATATGTATATATAAATATAAACTTTACTTCTTTTACAACAAGTATGAAACAATATCAAAGGTCCCTTTGTCAAGCTATGACTGTCACTCGGTCCTAGTTTGACAAAGGGACAAAGTTGGTCTTGAAACATTGCGACACATTTAATATGTACATTGTTTTTGTAGAAAGTAAAACTTTGATAACATATTTCCAAACTGAGGAATGTTATAGAAGAAGTGATAAAACCAGTTATTATAAGTTACATTAATCACTCTTGTTGGCCCGGACGTTTGTGTGCAGGAGTTGAACCCCAGCAACCTTGATGAAAGGCGAGCGTGTTAACCACTGCATTGCCCGACCACCGTTTTTTCAAAGTCTACATTTACCCTGGACAAGTGCTTTGAATATTTTTACAGCTCTTTCTGTTATCATGTAATTATGGAGAAGAAAACCTGTCAAAGAATGGCTGTCTTCCAGGGTTGATTAGACTATGTAGTACTGTATTGTCAGTTTCATAGCACACCAGAGATGAATAGTTTTACATTTTGAGTACTCGGCTGCAGAAAAGACTTTCTATGAGCATCATCTATTATTCCATAATAAATATTGCAGGTGCTGCTAGTGGAATTTTACACCCTACATCACAGAAAACCAAAGACGGTAGAATGCATTAAGTGATCTAGACTCTTAAATTTAAGTTAGATTACACAGTGGGACCCATGATGGGTCACCCATCACCAGTGGACACAGACTTCATAAGACTTAATAGCAGTTGTGAAGACAAACAACAATATCTATGTTACCTGTTGTATTTCTTGCTCCAGTTTTCCATGGATCTGGGGTGATGACTTTTCCCAACTTCTTTTGACCTTTCCAAATATAAAACCATATGAACTTATAACAAATCATGTATATTAATGCAAGTAATATGTATTCTTTTTCCGCAGACATGATCTGTTTCCTCCAAAAACACACACCATTTCGTACAGTGTGGATTGTTTTAGTGGTATGATAAAAGAGGGTAAACAAACTGTGTGTGTTTGTTGTGCAGGAGTGAGGACTTCAAGGACCTTAACTCTCCCATTTCAGTAATAAAATTGTTACTCAAATGAGTAACTGTTACTAAAAGCAGGATGAATACCCATATTCGCCATTGTACCCCACCTGACAAATATGTAAACAACCTAAACACAAGTTCAGGCCCACCACGTCGGTGGTTTCACGAGAACTGTGGCTTCATGAACCCTCAATCAGGAAATAAACACCGTTGTTGAGTGTATATACAAACCATGTAGATAAATGTAAAAGTACAAAGTAAACAAATAGATAGATCAGCCTTACATTTCTCACAAACCATCTTTCAGCTTCTCCTAGACACTCGAGAGGAAATGGAGATAAACAACTAATATTAGAATGCATAGACGGACGTAAACCCGGATACGAAATATCGAATTAAACATAAACAAGTAGACACAGTATGCTCTTTATGATACCAAATGGCATGAATTGACATTAAAAAATAAATAGAAATAAAATACTTAAAAATGCATTTTTGATTAAACGTATAATTCACGCAGCAACTGACAATTGAAAAGGCCTATTCTCTTTGTAGCTACTTACTTCAAGATGGAAAACTCATGCAGGTCCATTTTTGCCACTGTGATGTGCATTGTATTTTTTTCAGATTTATGCAACTTCGTTTGTATCATAATAATTTTCCTGTTGCCAAAACAATAATATTTCGGAAGTTATCTCTGATTTAAATGTGGAGGAAAAGAATTTTTAATTATTTGAAAAGAAAAAAATGTAGAGTAAGTTGAGGAGTTGAAATGGTAAAAATGTCGAACTTGTACGAGAAAGTTTGGAATTTGGAATTTCACTATCAGTCCACACTGTGGTGTGTTTTTACCGATATTTTGACTATGTATATGTTTTTCAATACTCCCTCCATTTCCCCTTAGCATTGAATGCCCAGATCTCTATGACAATCACTAAATGTTAAAAACGCATTATCGAATTCCACTCCAGATCCCCTTTCAAATCGGTAGCGTAATTAAGATATTAAGTTACTTTTGTTTTCCTTCGGTTAAAGTTGACCAATCATTTTTTAGCCAAGTAACTTGAAGAACGTTGATCAGAGTGATGGCTTCTGTATAATCACCAAAGGAAGATATATATAACTCATAAGTCAAGTAGCATATGCAAAAAGAAAGGGAAGCGGAGCGCAAAACATCAGAAACATCATTGTTACAAAAATAGAGGGGCAAGAACAGAACCTTGTGAACTCCAGCTTTAATAGCACCAGTGTCAGAAAATGAATTTTATATGAATATTTTTGTTTTCTGTTAGATAGATAGTTTTCTAACCAATATAATTAATAATTCACATGATATACCATATGTTTTCTGTTAGATAGATAGTTTTCTAACCGATATAATTAATAATTCACATGATATACCATTTGTTTTCTGTTAGATAGATAGTTTTCTAACCAATATAATTAATAATTCACATGATATACCATTTGTTTTCTGTTAGATAGATAGTTTTCTAACCGATATAATTAATAATGCACATGATATACCATATGTTTTCTGTTAGATAGATAGTTTTCTAACCAATATAATTAATAATGCACATGATATACCATAGGTTTTAGATTTAAATAACAAATCCAAGGCCAAACAAGATCAAAGAGCTTCACAATAAATAAAAAACGAATAAGCATGTTTTCTTTCTTCTTTCTATTAGTTGATATACAACTACCTGGCTTGAACCCCGATTGGCGCATGTAGAAAAGATAATTTTCCGTAGCTCCCATTTCCCATTGATGATATGCTATTGGTCATCTTTTTCCACCAAAGGTAATGAAAAATATTAACTCTTTCAAGTCCTTGAAATTGAACATAATGTGATAACCATACAATATCGCTAAAATATCTAAGTCATTCCTTTCTAATGTTTTTATATTTTTCAATTAAGTCATTCCTTTTCAATGTGTACTTTCCATTGCATGTAAGTGCATTATATTTGTATTAATAGTGCAGATAATATTATATACAATATTCGTGAATTTTTGCGGCATTGAGCAACTAAATATCCTGCGTCATGCCACTACTCCTGGCTTGCACTACAGAGGACAGTTTCCCCCTGAACCCTCCACCACTGGCCAACCCTAACAAGTGTTTCCCGAACCCCCTGACACTGGCCAACCCTAACCAGTGTTTCCCGAACCCCCTGGCACTGGCCAACCCTAATCAGTGTTTACCAAACCCCCTGACACTGGCCAACCCTGGTCAGTGTTTCCTGAACCCCCTGAAACTGGCCAACCGTGATCAGAGTTTACTGCTTACTTGCATCAACAAACTGGGAGAAAGATTAGTTCATGAATATATGAACAACCTCCAATTTGATTACAAGCTTATATGTCCAATCTTACATACAATAAGATTTCAGACGACACTGTTTAACATAGATACCCTTCACGAACGAGAAAAATACTAACATTTGGTCTCACTTGAGCTAGATTCTTATATTTCATCCTTTCTCCAATTAATTAAGATATACCACAGCAATAGGTTAGAAAAAAGGAGGTATACATTCCATCTTGAAAGCTTTCTATAAACTTGTAAGAAAAATGAACAAAAAATAAAAGCAAAAATGTGATAGACTTTTGAATTGAATTAATAATCGCCTGTTAAACCGTACACAATCATGTATATCATACTTCAGACTGATGAATTTTCTTGGAAATTTTTCAAGCTTGTGTACTAGAAGGATCAATTCTTGAATCCCCTGTATTTTCAAGGAGAAATCATTACTTGTCTGACGATTTTAACCGGAAAGGAACCCGTTACTGTATGACAAGGAAGAAAAGCAAGGAAATAAAAAATAAGAAAATTGTGTTCTTTGAAATGGAACACGGAGAGGCCCCATACTATTTCTATTTTGATCCATTCGAAAGTTTGTGATATTTGAAACCACTGAAAATTGAAGCTTTTGGTTTTGATTTTATTACTTGTCCCGATAAGCTCAGGATATACAAGTAAACACGATGTACATCTTCTGGTATTAAAATAATTGTCTTAAGATAATATTCATAAAACATTCGTGTGTCTGCATGCAGGTTTTTAAAAATTGAGTTTGAACAAAAATGACTCGGTATGACATCAAGATGACGAAAAAATGATTCAGTTGTCAGAAGTAATTTTCTGGTGTATTTATCCGTATGCCTCACACGATGCTTTCACATGATAAACTGTCATATTTACAACCACTTTCATCGGCTACTGTACCATAAGTGACATTAGCTCCAGAAACTGTTTTATATAGGTTTACATAATTATCACAAACAACCTGTCAATGAAAGGAAATGTCAATCCCTATCGTCCTAGCACGTGGGAGGTAACTAGAACAAGTGTTACCCACATTTAATTGAAAAAACCCACAGTAATGGTTGAGCAAATATAGGGTCTAAACGTGATGTATTTGATATCAGAAGCTTTCTATCACGACTGTTTGAAGGGTTGTTTCTATCACGACTGTTTGAAGGGTTGTTTCTATCACGACTGTTTGAAGGGTTGTTTCTATCACGACTGTTTGAAGGGTTGTTTCTATCACGACTGTTTGAAGGGTTGTTTCTATCACGACTGTTTGAAGG
>JAUMHH010022416.1:0-10663 GCA_032359455.1 Chlamys rubida | reverse complement strand
CTACAGAGCTTATGTTTGTTGTTGACAATTGTACACGACGTTAAATAAAATTTATTATTATTATTATTATTATTATTTACATGATTATGATCCGACTAAGAAGAAGAAGAAAAATCATCTAATATATATAGTTACATTTTATAATTACTATACTCAAATATTTGCTATGGTGTGAGCTATTATATACGACTCTAAGGTTTCATTACAGCATTGTTGTAAGGTGAGAGTAATTGAATTTACCATGAGATAAAGTCGCGTTTCCCAGCATTATAGTTTATTCGGTAAAATCATATAACATTTTATAAGAGTTTGAATTTTCCTGTAAGTCTTTACGTGTAGGAGTTGTCGTTATTTTTTGCATCTAAATAATATGTGCATTAGGATGATACTCTTGTTAAATCAAAGGTTATTTTGTCTTCAGTAATTCTTTCTTTAGCTTACATTTGGGCGTATTACTTAATCTTTGTCTCAAGTAATTTACAACATATATTTTCTATTTTAATCATATTTGATGTTTACCAGTTTTATTCTCAAACAACAAAGATTCAAAAAAGAAAATTGCAGACCAATTCATCGCATATACGTATTTACATGAAAGATATGAAAATTTTCTATAGAGAAATTTACTCATTTGCACATTGCCTTTACATTGTTTTGTTTTATTTTGTTCCACAGCTACTATTTGTTGTAGTCGTGGTGGTTTCACAGGCTCAGTCGCAAAGTCTATCAGCACGATCGGGTCGTCAACAGGGGCAAAGTAGGCGACCGAATGTTCCAAGGCTTCAACAAGGCAGTATTGTAAGAGCCGCTTCTTCCGGTGCGCGGAAGCCATCTGGTGCCAAATTAAATGTCAAACCAAATGTCATACCAAATGTCATAACAAATGTCAAACCAAATGCCAAACCAAATGCCAAACCAAGTGCCAAACTAAGTATCAGACAAGCAGTTAAAGCACAGCCCCGTAGACCAAAGCTCACAGCAGGGACAGTCCAACTTTCAGCTTCTTCCGGCTCCTTCGGATTCCCACAGGCAAAATGTGTTAGTATTACTTCCTGTTTACTGTAAAAAAAAGTTAACGAATACGATGGTGAGATGATCTGTTAGAGGACATTGAAAATGAAAGGTCATCCTACGTGGTATAACAGTAAAGGTTAAAAGTCCGTGCATACGCTCTTCCATCAACAAAACAACTGCAATTGTAAAAACATATTTAAAATCACAATTCGTTAAAACTGTAAGCTGTTTAATATCTTCATATGTCTTTCAGAAGGGAAGATGCAACTTCCCGGCAGAGGTGTGTGTAAAGAAAGCTAGGTGTGGAGGACAATCATGTTTCTTTTGTGCAGGTAAAATTTGCACCCAAATCTGGAATAGATAAGTCTGCTATCCGTTTGTCTAATTAAAAGCCCCTTAGGAAATTTGGGAAATTGAAGTTTTAGTACTTTAGAAAAATTTGGTATTACACTATTATCATCACTGATAAGCACAACAAAAGCGGTTGTGTATCACATAGCTCATAGATTGTGTTTTAATATAAAATAATATTTAATTGGTGTGCATACCGATTATTTAGTATTCATGCGAGGTTGAATTAATGTGAGATAAATAACTATTATAAATTCAATGACATCTCCCAAGCTATTACTATTTGTTTGTGTTAAAAATGTTAATTGAAATTCAGGAGGTATTGTATTTCTTGTTTTACTTACACGTTGTCGTTCTGTGAGTGTGTTTTTCAAATAATTGATATACATGTATTTTAAATTTTCATATTCTTCTTCTTCTTGTATAACTCTTATACCGTATATACCATATACGTCTATATTGAGAACAAAGTAGCATTACTGATATTCTGGTATTTCTATTGCATATTACTCATAAATTTGATACTATGATAACATTACTGATATCCTAGAATTACTATTACATGATACTGATTAATTTAATACCATATATTGCATTCAACATTGCGCGTAACAGGTTTAGTGAAATGTAAGATGATTGACTGAAAACATCGTTGAGTCTCTTTCATGTTTCCACTTTGCTAGACACGAAAAGTCTTCCAAAGATTGTTGAGAAGAAACCCAAACCGTCGCCCACACCTCCTGCGATGAACTTTGGGTTTGGCGGCATGGGCATGAATAACATGGGAATGTTTGGCATGCAACAACAACAACAGCCTACGGATTTCTTCTCGGATATTTTCGGATTAGGTAAGCTTACGAGAAGATTTATAACGTTACATATTCCATGTCAGGTTATTTCATGAAACATTGTCTTTTCCTTTTTTTAAGATTGCAAATGTTCTGTATACAGATGCAATGTAAATTAACACCAAAATTCAAACTTTATTTAATCTTAATATATAGACAATCTTTAAATAAAATTTGACATGTCTTGTTTTGTAGGTCCAAGCAATGCAGGGGGATTCGATATGTTGTAAGTAATGCCACCGATGTTTTTAACTATTCCTGATAAAATATAATATTAACCAGACTCATCTCCCTCGGCAGTAGATATCATTCGTAGAAGTTACCTATGAAATAACTGATTATGTTTTTCATTTTCTTTTAAATCTAGATATTCATCATGCTATATTTCAATGTCTTTTTCTTAAAAGAAATAAAAATCCTAAAAACACTAGTTCAGGTCAGCGTAACATCATATATTAAAGGGAATAAAATCAGATAACGTGTTAACCTTTCTTATCCTTGAATTATGAGGGATCAGAAACACGAAACAAATATGTCTGTTTGCATCACCTGTATCTTTGAGGAGGCTTTATTGATGTCGCATGCCATACAGTGGAACATACACAACAATATACTCCACTGCTATTCCAAATATGTTCATACGGTGGGGATCATATAAAACGGGTGCTGGCTTATTTAGATCATCAGTATAGTCGACCACCATGTCATTGTCTCATTATCATCATTATATAACACCATAGGCTTTGGGCATTAAGCTTTTATATCAAATGCACTAATTTTCATTGTAATATCCCTTAGTTGATTTGTTGCGAGATTTTAAAAGAAAAAAATATATTCTAATCATCGTAAATAAATTCATAATACCATCTGTTATTACATTTTTTTTTAAATTGAAATTTATATACAATTATGCTTCATTCAATGGACAAAAATCAGACTTAATATAATAACATGACAAAACAGAATATTTTGGATTGTGGCATTATTTAAAGTTATTTCATTTATCAGCGGAACAAGGCAGCCACAAATGGGAAACCAACAAGTATCGTCAGGATTTCCGAATAGTTTATTGTAAGTAATGTGCTTATTGCTAGCATTAACTAAATAACTGACACTAATTTCCTGATTGATATCTATTACAGATGATGATTGATACTGAAGAAAGAAAACGTTATATCAATTTATTATAATTAGATGATTAAACTTATTAGAATATGTTTCTCCCATAACTACTATATGTTTTCTGACTACCAAGCCATCAAAAAACAAACAATAGATTTGTTAAATATGTCAAAAACCATGTTGGGAACACGTTGGAAGCATTGGTTTTATTTATCATATTTGTAATGACCTGCAAATGACTGTGATCACGCTTAGAAGCAATGCCAACGACACAATCTTAAATGTCATTGTTGTTGCGACGCCATGAATCTCAGTAAATGTATCGTGTGTGAATACAGACCTTTTAAACATAGTAAGAATGTTATGGGAGAAAGAAGTCCCATGATGGTTGGTTACAATGTTTAACACTCATGAGGTACAGCAAAATGACAATTATCCCTCGCGTGTTGTTGAACGTCCGTCTGTCCTTTGATCCAGTAAAATAGTCTGGTATCACATATTCTGGACTATACCGTATTTCATATCGTTGAGTTGTCAAAGAATTTTGTACACTGTAATTGGTACTACAAGGTGAAATAATGATATTGATTATGAAAAGTCTTGATAAAGGTGACAGAGTACATACCGTACTAGTCATCGAAACGTCACATAGAAACACTTATTGGTTGTCTAACAAGAAATTTTTGTTACCAACCTGAAGAAAATGTTTAGAAAAAATAATATTGATATGCAATTTATTTGTGAAATAACTTTCACTATCGGATTATTTGTTATGGACCTACCTAGCTCCACAAATCCGCTAACATCCATCCCGGTAGCTGGGTACCCGTCTTTTAACCAAAGGGATTTCTCTAACTCGTTGTAAGTAAATTATATATACGCAAAGTTTCTGTTTTTAGTTACGTTAACAAGATTCACGTGAATTTCAGTGAGTTGAATCGTAAATTGCCTTGGGAAGTAAAACAAAAATGATTTGATATGAGGATAAGTGGTATCGTACACGTTGTATAGCGAACAGGCCAGTTGATCAATGATACGTTTGTATGTCGTGGGGATTATCGAATTTTTTTTATGACTTACATCAGACAAGAGAGAATGTATATGGTGGGCAATATATCGGTAGCAGCAAATATCAAAATACACTACTGTAACTAATTTGGCAGTAATAATAACTGTTGCCAAAAACAAATATTACTCAGTTATTTTTCAACAACATAATCACTAATATCACATTGCATTTCGGTATGGCATGCTTGTTGTACTTTTAAAAGATTGGTTGAGTATAGGTATATGCAATATCATAATCATTAAAATAAATAATTCAGTGACGAAAACTGTTTTTGTGAATAGTGATTTTAAACAGTAGGAAGGTACTAATCTCTACAACTGATATTAGAATTACTTGAAAATAACAATTAACGTTTCAAACAATAGCGCTGGAAACTCCCAATCTTCAAGCGGACCAAGTATTAACTCTGCTTCCTTATTGTAAGTATATCGTTTAGCGCAGCAAGAAAAATACACGATATCCTAGTCATATCTGCATACAAAACTATTTATCGACGCTTATTATCAAACAGTATGAGATATATTTGGGGTTCCCCAGGGGTAAATTATGCTGACACTTTCTATGTGAGTAACAACATATGGTAGTACACCTGTCACTGAAATGTTGTATTTATGATCTTCATGTATTGTCTATATAAGGACACCGAATGGTTGAATGCACACGCGCCTCTTTCTCTACATATTATTGTATATATGTACCATTGTTTTATCAAAGTATCGGAGAGTCACTTTAGTGTAGCATAGGGATATAGGCAAAAACGGTGGACAGCACGAAAGAAAAAAACATTTATTCCTATTGTAAAGATTATCGATAGTAAATGCATAAATATTATGCAGTTTAATATTATAAACCAATATCGCACAGTTAATACTATATACAGCATACACAGATCTATTATAATGTTAAACAAATAACAGATATCATACAGTTAAACACTACAACTATATATCAATAGTGAAACACCATACAAAGATCGTTACAATTAAACACTTCAAATATATAGCAAATACAATACAAAATGAAATATATCATACAGTTGAACACCATATTCATGTACCATACAGTTGAACACCATATTCATGTACCATATAGTTGAACACTATATTCATGTACCATACAATTGAACACCATATTCATGTACCATACAGTTGAACATCATATTCATGTACCATACAGTTGAACACCATATTCATGTACGATACAGTTGAACACCATATTCATGTACCATATAGTTGAACACCATATTCATGTACCATACAGTTGAACACCATAGTCATGTACCATACAGTTGAACACCATGCACTGATATCATATTTACACACAATATACAGACATAGAGTTAGAAAATTTTTACTAAAATAGTTTCGAATTTTGAAAGAATACTTTGTAGATGATAAATAGTATTGAAATAAATAGTGTCAAGGTGATAACGGTTATATAGGTGACAATTCACGGTTATGTAATTATATCGGTGACAATTCACGGTTATATAATTATATCGGTGACAATTCACGGTTATATAATTATAAAGGTGACAATTCACGGTTATATAATTATATAGGTGACAATTCACGGTTATATAATTATAACGGTGACAATTCACGGTTATATAATTATATGGGTGACAATCCACATAGATTAAGTGAGAAGTACTGACAACAATCGTCTGTAGACTATCAGAGTGTACTACGACACCAGGTGATATAACTGTAATACATATATGCGTAGGTCTTACATGTCATCTACCATTAATGTCTCTGTGGAATACATAAAGCACAATCAATAAAAAACGCGAGCCTATTATTGACAGGGCAAGGGTAAAGATATTATATGTGGCACTTTTATGAATCTTTGATCTTGACCTATTCCCATAGGTGTACATCACGATTGTGTGGGAAACGATCTGTGTAATATGTACATATCTATTGTACATACATTCTAATAGCTCTCATATTATATATATTAGATAAAAACATATTTCATACCTGGAAACTTTCGCCCTTCACAAGTATAATTAATTAATTCAGCTATCTTGTTTAATTCGCTCTCATTACGAAGGGCAAAAAAGGTGAAAATTAATCTGTGGCAAAATATACCGTGTTTTAGAGTTGAGGTTCATTGTTTTTTCAGTATCTCAGCTTTTGTATCTGTTATTAAGTTAAAGCAAATATTAGTATATGCTTTACATATCTTTCTATCTTTACAGACCAAACATTTCTATATATGATATCGCTAAGTTAATAACCCGAACATTTCAGTGCCCTTTCGATCATATCTCGGACAACGCTTGAGAAATGATAAACAACATATTTTTTAGAGATAGAGACATTCAATCTTTTATATCCAAATAGTGTACATAGTCATCGAATATTTGAAAAATCAACAGAATTTGTTGTAACATTTGAGTGAGAAGTTATCAGCATGTTTAACTAAAAAAATGCGACATGTGTAACTATGGAGATGGGACTGTTTATAATATTTATGATACAAGCAATATGTAATATATATATATGCAATAATAAATTTTTAGTTATGGCAAAAAAAATCAGATTTAAGCCGTCAGCCAACACTGATAACTGAGATAACATATTCAAAAATCGAATTTTCACTTAATGTAAATAATGATGTCGGTGATAAAATCCAACTTTTTAGTCAACAGTAACATTTAACTATGTAGTTATTATTAACAACGTTTCGAGTCAATAGTGCAATGTAACTATAACAATAAAATAATTCGGTCAACTGTCAACCTTTAAATTATTATTTAATCAGACCTGGATCCTCTCAGACGCCCTCTTCTACAACCCCCACCTCCCCTACGTTTCCAACCTATAACTATATGCGTGAGACGCCAACCATGGATACAGCTCCAGGTCTAGCCAGTTTGTTGTAAGTTCGGGTAGAAACAGGTTTTAACCTCTTACGTATGTAAGAGAAACGAAGACAATAAACAGAAAATGCTTGTGGAACAGAAGTGTTGCATATTCACTCTGAATAACAAAACAGCGTCAATGGAGGGGAACTTTAAAACACTAAGAGTGTGATACATTACAATGTGGTATATGTTATCCATATCTACTTGGCAGCTATGTTAACTTAATAACACCATCATATAATCAGGCTGATACATACGATGTAATAACACCATAATATACTCAGGCTGCTATACAATGTAAAAGCACCGTCATATACCCAGGCTGCTATACAATGTAAAAGCACCGTCATATACCCAGACTGCTGTGCAATGTTCTAACATCATCGTATACTCAAGCTGCTTTGTAGTATATAGAGAATAAACCCCGCCTTTTCCATATCACACCCAGTATCAACCCGAGACTGCAATATCAGCTGATATTGGTCGAGGGTTGATACTGGGTGTGATATGGAAAAAGGCGGGTTTTATTCTGTTTATTACATAATTACTAATAAAAGCTACTATCTTATGATCTATTTTTCTTTTGATATATTGAAAAACGAAAAATGTCCAAAAGGGGTGTGATACGGCGGGGGCTGATACGGCTTTTGGGGTGTGATACGACGAGGGCTGATATGAGTTAGAGCAATTGTGTCGTATCGCATATACAAAAAACCCGTATTTATTAGTAAGTATGTAATAAAATAAAATAATCTTGTCAGTCAATGTTTGAAAGTAACATGTAATATCACTTATAGTGCATTCACAAGACAGAATACAATTACATCATTAAACAAATTAAAAGACACAACTGGTCATGTTTTCCTAAATGAGTCACAAGGGAAATGCTTTGTCTGAACGTATGAACTCATTCATTCCCATTCCATTCTGAATTTCGCTTCTTTTGCAAAATCGGCTGCTGTGATGCTATATGTATCAATGCTTCCTCGCATTGTCATCAGAGTTTTTATGTCTTTTCAGCCAGCTTACTTCATGTTTCAGAGAAAAGTTACATATGTTTTTATTTTAGGGGAAGCAGGCCTGTGATTTACCAGAGTTGTTATATTAAGAAAATGTACATGTTGTTTGGTTGCGGTTTACTTGAAAATTGTAAACAATAAATATACTTTCGTAAGCGCAGTGCAGACACACGAGGAGTATATTATTATCATATTTTAAATATTTTTGATTCAATTAAATCTGCGCTTGTTGTGTGTGTTGTTGTCCCAGCTAGGCAACACGCTAAAGCAATATATTTTACTCACCGAGTACTACCGGAAAAGACGATTCCGCCGGGCAGCATACATTGTATATAAATTCGATATATAAATGTTAGATATTTTTGACAAAAAGTATGTCGCATACGTCATTTTATGTTAGGGTAGTCGGATGGTGTTGAGCATTAATTGAAAAGGCCAAGGCTGTGAGTTTGACTGAATACTAAGTTATATACTTAAAGCTGATGTATTCCATCCTCAGACGGTTCGTCATGTGTATGATATGTCTGGAATTAATAAAAAAAAAAAAAAAGTTATATACTTAAAATATTGCTGGGTTCCGTATGCATATCATATTTCCGAGAGATTGCAAATATTTCACAAGATAAAAATAAAATATTCTTTAGTCATGCTTTCAACTGCAAATTAATGGTGTTCCTCGTCGAATTTAGATATTTCCTCGGCGGAATCGTCATTTACGTTAGTACCAGGTGATACTGTGTGTACCGTTATACTTTTGTGTTAATGTAATAAACCGGGGAATTTGTTCTTTGTTTTACGACGTGAACAAATGATTCCAAAATTCAATGAAACAGCATAATCGCTGTTTTATGCGTATGAACAGCAGATTTCCATTCACAACAGAGCGATCATAGTTTATTTATGTCACTTATTTTGGTCCTTTTTCAATACCTGTCAAATATATGTCATTGACAATGTAATTACTTATAATGTATTGTATTAGAAGTGCATTCTTTAAGAAAATATCGTTAATTGTTTTAGAAAATAATCACGCATGCCTATTTTCTTAGAGCTAGTATTCCATTGTTAAAGATAGATTATGCTTTACTTTAAATCTGTATTGTGGCAGATGTAAGTTACAATTTAAGCTCCCATAAAAAAAAGTGCGATTAAAATGTTCTTCACATTCATAGTTTATTTAGCCTAACTATTACCTATTTATCCTCTATTCTCTTGTACTGGTAATTAATGCATGTGTCAAAAATATGAAGCTGACTGATGTCCCGAGATATGCAATTAACTGTTATAGGTCCGTTTCATAGATAATTAATATGTGTATCCGAGATATGTAGTTAATTGGTAATTACTACAAAGGTGACTGTTAATTGAAAGCTCTATGATTTATTAACAGTGGCGGATTATTCGGGGGAGGATCAGGAGGGATGGGCGGTGGCGGTGGCGGATTGTTCGGGGGAGGATCAGGAGGAATGGGCGGTGGCGGTGGAATGAATCTTCTGTAAGTATAATGGTCTAATGTCGTTGTTCCAATATATATACATTTTAATTAGTGTACAACATTTATGAACCATGCTCACTTTTCACCTTTATAAATCACTCTTGTTATCCGCGTGGATACAAACCAGAAAGCCCATGTAGCCTGACAAGGTGCCACCATACGTCTCCACGTTGTCCGTTCGGGGAGTGGTACCCCGGCCGTCTTGGTGAAAGACGATCGCGTTAACCACTGCGTCACTCAACCAACATTGCCATCTTGCCAATTTGTTCGTAAATCAACATATGCATAATACTTGCTTTTATTTGCAAGATCTAAATGAATTATTTCCCTTATGAATAAACAGTTA
Organism: Chlamys rubida; assembly: GCA_032359455.1. Taxonomy (NCBI): domain Eukaryota; kingdom Metazoa; phylum Mollusca; class Bivalvia; order Pectinida; family Pectinidae; genus Chlamys; species Chlamys rubida. The sequence goes on along the minus strand of JAUMHH010022416.1, from coordinate 524 downwards.
ACGAATAGTTGTTTTGAAACGTGCACCGACATATGGAAACAATCAAATTATAAAAAACGAATTATGACACCCTGTGACCTTTACATTATTTATATATATATATATATGTATATATTATTTATATATATGCATCTTCATAAAAAAATAACTTTATTTTTTCAGATCCATGAGCATGCTTGGAATGGATCCCTTCCAGTTATTTTAAATAAGGATTAAAACGTATCATTCTGAAGTCACTGTCCTAAAGAATATGTAACGTCCCTGGTATACATGAGAGACATTATTCTTGTCAGTTCCCACCGATCCATGTTACGTTCATCTTAGAATGACAAGCACCAACAGGAGAGCATGAGAACACAGTGGAGAGTTTCTTTGATGTGACAGCCAAACATCGTAAAGCGACAGTCCAACACTATCCGCGTTAATACATGCTAGTTTGTTATGCAAGCGAGAGGCCGTGTGGTAGAAATCAAGTCTCTCTGTTTATTCCGTCTTTGCGTATTGCAGAGTTATCTTCTCTTGTG
>JAUMHH010022405.1:0-10663 GCA_032359455.1 Chlamys rubida | reverse complement strand
ATCGTTGGTGGTTTCAAATTAAAGATGTTCAATTACGTATGAACACAATAAACATCGTTGGTGGTTTCAAATTAAAGATGTTCAATTACGTATGAACACAATAAACATCGTTGGTGGTTTCAAATTAAAGCTGTTCAATTACGTATGAACACAATAAACATCGTTGGTGGTTTCAAATTAAAGATGAACTAATGCATGCATGGCATATTTTGTGAACAAATCTAGTTAAGCTTCAAATACAACTAAATCAACCCCAACGTGTATAGCATACATGTCTGTGGCTCCCTCCAAAACTTACTCAGTTTTCGTAACCTCATCTTCGAGTCCCATAGATTCCGAGTCGATTGAGTAGGAGCACTTGGTCAATGGAACAGACAATGGGTTCTTCAGACTCATTTTAATTGTAACCTTACCATTCAATTCGGCCTCTTCTGGGCCAATCTGAAACATGAATAAGTTATGCGATAGGATATTAGCTTCAATTTTGTGTGTGCAAATTTCACTTAATTTCATTTATTCAAATAAGACATTGATTATCTTCAAAATTCAAGGGTGACAATTTTAAAATATCTTCACTTCATAAGTTGGAGAACGCATTTACGCTCTCAAATTTTAAAGATTATTAAACAATGAAAATACAATCTTGTAAATACCTAGTGATAGTTCTAAGTTAATCATATCTTTTATTTGTCCTTGAATTTCTCAAAAGAATTCAATCAATTAATCAATCAATCAATCAATAGAACTAGTTGAGTGGTTTAAAAAGCATCAAATAACACATTAATAAGACACTGTTTACATGCATTTCTATTTTAAGGGTTGGTTGGCTGTATAGGGTTAAAAGTCCTATCAACAGCTAAGGTCATTTAAGGACGTGCTATTTTAAGGGAGAAATAAGTAAAGGACTATGTATGGTTTGGGCGTGTTTTGGCCCCCAAATGCATCAAAATTCAAAACCTTTGAATGAACTTTGAAACGACTGTTTCTTTTATTTTAAATACTTCCCAAACATTGTCATGAAAATATTTATTTGTATTTCTAATTATTGTTGCCATGGTTACACGTTCAAATTTGCTTAAATTAGAAAAAGTTGAATATTCAGTGAATTTTGTCATATTTTGCATAGTTTTTATCCTGGAAACTGAAGAGCGCATGCTTGAACAAACTCAAAATCAAAGGATAATGTGTAGGCACCTGTAATACATCTTTAGGAGAAATATAAAGTTTTTTCATTAATTTATGCAAATACTAACTGGTTACCATGGCAGCCATAATTGAAAACCTTAATAAATGTTTACATAATAGTACCAGGGAAGTATTCAAAATTAAAGAAACAGTCATTTGAAAGTTCTAAGTTTTAATTTTGATGGATTTGGGAGCCAAAAAAGGCCCAAACCATTCATAGTCCTTTAAAGTTTGTTCAAGAGTGTGCTCTATTTTGTTGGTAGCTAAGAGAAAACTCAGGTAAAAACCGTTCAAAATTTGACTGAACATTCAGATTTCATAAGTTTATGCAAATATTAACTGGTTACCATGGCAGCCATAATTGAAAACACAAATAAATGTTTACATGATAGTACCGGAGAAGTATTCAAAATTAAAGAAACAGTCCTTTGAATGTTCTTTTGAAGATTTTTAATTTTGATAGATTTGGGGGCCAAAAAAGGCCCAAACTCGCCCTCTGGCGTACTAAGACTGGCAAATTTATATTTAGAACGAACATTAGTAATTAAACAATAACAAACATAGTTCTCAAACTGAATGGTGAAATTAAACTCAATGAATATGGATTTTACCAGGCATAGGATGAAAGATTGACTGGGCGGAAATTTTCCGATATAATTAAAGTACTATGAGCCAATTCTATAATATGGCGCAGTAAAATGTTCGCTTTAATTGGCTTTCTGCATCACACTAACTAAATTGTTATGTACTTCCTCAATTACTGTAAAAGTATAATATTTTGTTTGGGATTTAATTTCGTTTATTTCGTGGTTTTATAAAAAAAAAAAACACGAATTATAGTCCCAAAGAAATTTTAAACACAAAAAATATAAACTAAACAAAACTATTAAATAAACTATTAACTTTATTACAAATGTCAATCTATGGTGTATTTACATTTAGACACAAGTCATGATTAACTCTGTAATAATCGTCACACAGACACAGAGGTAAACACTTATAACAACAGCGTGTCATTCAAGAGTTATCTTTGTAACACAGTTATTGTGAGTCTTCGAGTGAGTAAATCTCGCCCGATCTTACCTGCACTGTGTCGTCACGCCTGTCAATTTAAACTTCCCACTTCCCAGAAAAAAGTACAGGGTTTTAAAATATTGATTCCACGAAATATAAAAAAAAATGTCCCCATACAAAAACAACGAAATTTTAAACCCAACAAAAATATATGCTTTTACAGTATATGTATTTCGCGAGATTATTTCCTTACCTTCACATCAACATCAGGTCGCCTTACACGGAAGTCCTCCATATCCACGATGGGTTTGCGGGTCTCCTCGACGATACCAAAAGCTTTCACCTCCATTCCTCCTTGTGGTAACAGCTTAGGTTCGTATTCTTCTGTTTTGACAACCATCTTAAATTCTTTCACTGAAAAATAAAATCCAATAGCCAATATGAAAGGAATGCAGGCTATGCAAATAGTAGAAAATTACACATTCAAACTTGGCAAAAATGGTAAAAATAGTTGGATTTTTGATTTTTCGTTTCACATTTTTCACATTGTTTTTGTCATACAGAATAAAGTTATCTGTTATTAGTTCACCTGCCCGAAGGGCAAGTAAGCTTATGCCATGGCGCAGCGTCCGTCCGTCAACTTTCCCTTTCAAATGCCATTTGTCCTGAACCGCCCTTTAGATTTCGACTAAATTTGGTCTGGAGCATCCTTAGGCTAAAGGGACTCAATTTTGTATAAACAGTATAGGTGTGGACCCTCTTGGGACAGATGAGCACGGCCCAATAGGGGAAATAGAGGTAAAACCTTTAAAATCCTTCTTCTACTGTAGAGATTCAGGGATTTTATCTTGATTTGGTCTGGAGCATCTCTGGGCCAAGGGGACTCAATTTTGTATAAGCAGTGGGTGTGGCCCCCCTTGGGGCAGAGGGGTGGGGCTGAATAGGGGGAATAGAGGTGTACCTTTAAAATCCTTCTTCTACTATAGGGATAAAAGGATTTTATCCTAATTTGATCTGGAATATCCTTGGGCTAAGGGGCAGCAATTTTGTAGAAACGGTGGGTTTGCACCCCTTAAGGCAGAGGGGTGGGGCCCAATAGGGGAAATAGAGGTAAACATTTAAAATCCTTCTTCAATGGTAGGGATTAAGGGATTTCATCCCAATTTTGTCTAGAGCATGCTTTGGCCAAGGGGACTCAGTTTTGTATAAACGGTGGGTTTAGATCCCCTAGGAGCAGAGGGATGGGGACGAATAGGGGAAATAGAGGTAAAAACCTTTGAAACCCTTCTTCTACCATAGGGATTCAGGGATTTTATCCCAATTTAGCCTGGAGCATCCTGGGGCAAAGGGGACTAAATTTTGTATAAATGAAGAGTGAGGCCCTTCTGAGTGCTAGGAGTTGTGGGCTCGAAAAGGGAAATTTGAGGTTTAAATCTTTAAATCTATCTTCTGTACCATTGGAGGGATTTTATGTAATAAAGTTATATTCCCATGGTTGCTTTATTATCCAGGTGAGCGATACTGAGGCCCAAAAAAGGGCCTCTTGTATTTTACTTTGCAATCAAATAATAACAACATCGACCATTAGAAGTCGTATTCATGTGTACATTGTTCAAATGAGACAATTATAATGTAACAGGTTTATTCTGAACACTTTTAAAATGAAATCTTGCGTGACCCAGAAGCTGAGGACTTAATTAGCTGATACTATAGCTTGTTTTAAAAACTTTGCAGAAGAATGAAGAATGTTATCTATGTGCTGTACGTGCACTCGTGAAAGATATCAAAATATTATAGCCACACATATGAAATAAATTTGGTATTACTGAAGAACTGTTAGATATCCTCTGCATCATACAGGAGTTTTATGAAATATAATAAAGGGAGAATAAACAAAATATCATCTCATCAACAGCAGTGTTCTGAATTTAAAAGTGTTTATTATACTGTCTCCCTCACCAACTGAGATTTGATCATTCGTTAACGGTAGCGTCCTCGCTCAACTGTTCTACAAAACACATCCAAAATGATATTAAGGGGCAGTTACTGTATATATGAACAAGAGTATATGTAGAGTACATGATACGCTCATCCAGAACTTTTTTTTTTTTTTTTATGACCTCTCTTGCCCTCTACTGGCCGGGGTGATCATCTCTTTCCTCCAATATTTATTGTCAAATCAATCTATCCTATCCCATTTCTAAATTAAATGTGCTGTTTATGTTTCATTATGTATATAACTTAATCAACATCGGCAACCTTTCCTGTATACCTTCAATGAAGCCTTACACTATAGTATGAATGTATCCCAAGTTGAAGGTCAATTGTTTAATTATCTCCCCTTCCTTGCAATACACTCTTATAATGAAATTCAATATTCAATCTAAGGTATGTGCATTGTGGGTATTATGATCGCAAAGTATTTGCATATATACTGATAATTCATTTTACAAAATACTGTTACTGTATTAAACAAATTTTAAGTTAATTAGAGGACTTTAGAGGGCTGTGGAAAATAACGTACTTTTGTAGCCCTGAAGCCAAAGCTGACGTCAGGCTACGATAAAATAGACATTTTTGGTTACTAGTGATTATCTATCAGAAATGGGCAATGGCACTATGATGCAAAGATAACCAATTCACTATGTCATTTATAGTATCTCCACATTTCAGTTTGCTCCAGAATGGTATATGCTTAAGCAGAAGGTCCCAAATTGGGTCCGAGAACTATTCACAGTTGAGTTTTATCCCGTTACGTAGTAATAATAAAGACCCCAAAAATACTGATGTTGCTCCCTAGGCTTGACACAAAGCTTCAGGCTGGTTGATGCATGATTCAGCTGTAAAGCTATGTCCCCTGTTACTAAGGAATCATCAACTGGACATTCAGTTCTCTCAATGGCAAAGATATAAATAATTTGGTTGATCCACAATTTAATCCTGGATGCAGTTAACTAATTCCTATTTAAACAAGATAATGTGCATGAATCTTTTTTGTTAACTTTTAATCAATAACAAAAATTGTTCTACACAAAAGTTTACAGATTTGATCTTAGGGATATCAAGGGAAATACAAATAGTCTTCTTTAATACTGGATTTATAAATCAATAAAAGTATAACTTCAGAAATTTTAATGATGCCACCCACACACAAAACCGGAGCTTTGGAGCATAAAAATCTATTTTACAAATTTGTCTGCTGTTCCTGTATGAAATCAATATATAGAACTTTTAAAAGTGCTAGGGCTACCACAACAACCAGGATGCAGTGAAAGTGTTAAGTAACAACAACTTAAGGGATTTTAAGGTACCTGCATATTTCCACAATATTGGTTAACCAATGCAATTACACACAAATCACATAATCCAATCAGGATCTCAGCATGGCTTCTGTCAAAAGTCACACCTATAGTAGACATGTTTTTTCGAAATTGTGGATTACGTTTAAGATATGATATTGGACTTCGATATTTCTGCAAAGTTTTTTGGGGGTCTGCATCAATATTCAGAAGGCATCACTTACTTTTTGGGATGTACAAAAATGCATTGATTCTTGCAGGATTTGCCACTGTCACTGATAGAAATCTATACAAGATTCCTCAGCTATCATGTCCATCAGTGTAAGAAATTGTAAACTAATATGATAATGACGTCTGACAGCATACTCTTGTTTGTAATGTTAGAAGTTGTTGCAATCCAAAAACCTTCCTATGATCTTCACAGTATGATTTATAAATCTACTTAATATCTCCCCTGCAAAGTGCAGTTATCGTATGTGAGGAGCTGAACACCAAACAACTTGGGAGAGCAGCAATTGCTTAAAGTGGGGACAAATGAATATGTAAGATTTCTGTCTTCACAAATCTGTAGATGTGAAATAATGATCTTAAAGCAAAACCTGCCTTAATGCAGCAGACCATGTGGTGTAACTGCCACAGGTGTATTCAGATTAACTAGATAGAACATGAAAATATGCCATAATTGCTAGTCTTCGACACAGATGGCAGTTATACCAAAGGTCTGCTGCATCTAGACAGTTCATTACTTGCATTTTTTAAAAATTAAAAAAAAAAAAATCTTTATAATTTAATATTGCCCATTTGTGTCCTTCAGGTCGGGTCAATACCTAGAACGGCTGGCACACTAGAGACCAGCTGATATTGCATGCTTTTTCCATACAAACTTTTTAAAAGAATTATCAATGCTATTACAGTGATTCATTTTATTGTGTGCATAGTATACCTGTAGACAGCACTCCGAGGGATTTTTAAACTATAACTTGAATGTTTATTATAAAATTCCAGATATTTTTCAATAGTCTTCAGCTGGTTTTGTTATTTAATGGAAATTTAAAAAGTTGGCAAGTATGCTATTTGCTGCTGTATGTAGTGACACACCTATACCAATTACTTGGAGACAGATAGGAGGTCCATCCGGCTATCACATTCCGATCTGTTAATTCTATAATCTTCAAGCACATGTTGATTATATCAGTTCTACCTCATGAAAATGTTATCAAGTGCACTTTCGTGTAGTTACGCAAGTGACTAAAAGGCAATATGAACAAGATCTTCCATGGTTCTTTTTGCATGAGCAAAACTTGTCACGTGATTCCTAGCTTTCATTTCATAAAACAACCCATACAAAACTGATGTCGTAATTTCTGAATGCTGCAGCCAATTGTCCTGTTCTACCATTTTTTAAGACAGATGCATGTGAAAATGAACAGGTTTGCACATATATGCATGTTCCTGCACTCAGCAAAATTATTTTTTCAGAGACAAATCATATTTTTCTCATTTGCCTGCAATAAACAGTAAAACATTTTGGAAGAGTGTTGCATGTGCATGGATTATTGAGCAAAAAGAGCAAGCATATGCATGGTTTATTGTTCAGTAATACATGACTATTAACCAATGAGAAGAGTTGTTACATTGCCAACATGGTAAAATAGCATTAACAAACCCCTCAGCAAGTTGAAATAACTAATTACTGCTGATGTCACTGTGCTGAAATGATACTCTGTGATGGTGACCAAGTCATGAAGGAAAATTACTAAGCTATTAAGCCAAGTTGTTTCCTTGTCCACTTACTACAGATAAACTGATGTACTTTCAGCTATGGTAATAAACTGTACTACCTTCTAAGGCCAGATGAAAAAGTGGGTTTGTTTAGGGTTACCCTAACTATCCTTGTATTCACTAACAAACCCCAAAGATTGTAGGCCATTTTGTTGTGAAGCACTGCTAAAGTCACATTCAAAAGTCTGGTAAAGTCTGTGCTCTTTAATTACAATGTAATATTGTTGGTTTTTTTGGGGAAGAAATAAATTAACTCCGAGCCTTATTATTTCTGGTTGTAACCATAAACAGATGTATAATTTTGTTAGGTCTATTCTAAGTACAAAGTCATTATATAAGGTGTCCATCATACAAATGTATGTTCACTGAACCTTAAAAGGGTATAATCCATCACTGCACAATAACGCATCACTCATACAGTACTGTATTATTTATGGGGGATTGGTTCATTAGGGCATACGTACAACAATACTTGTTATAACAGGAAAATGACGGCAAACTAAACTGCTGTACATGGGCCCTAAGACTTAATTCAATGTAGGCATAATTACTTATAAAGTTTGATGTCCACAAGTCTGTTCTTTGCCAGGGAACACAAATATGATTTTGTTACAACAATTTGCAAGAACCTTGATCATAATAAGTATGATTTACTGTAAACTGACAATTGCTGCAAAATGAATTCGCAATAAGCATGGTCATATTACGCATGTTTTGCAGTACAAATGACAGCGCATTGTTGCAAACAAGAATTTCCAATAGTTGGTAATGAGTATGTTTTTACCATACAGCTGACAGGCCATTGTTACAAACAATAATTCGCTATAAGCATGTTTTAATGTACCACTGACTAGCCATTCCGGATTGTATTAAGTCTACTTGGGTTAAAGGTTGATGTGCACCTACTTGCGGAAATGCCTGCGGGTGGACTGTCAGTGGGTGTTGGAGGGCAGCCTTCCTCCCATATCTGTAGTCATTATAACACGTACCTCCGCAATGGCAACTCTATCAATCTCTACCCTGGGGACCAAACTATCGACCTCAACTTCAAGTGCAAAAATCACACACTGATATAGCGGGATTGACAAATACGCTGGTGACCTAATTGATAAAGATGGAGTAAAATCGGCCAATCAGCAGCCCCTTTCTTGAACAGTCAACCTTCAGGTGAAACAAATCCTTGACACAGTGATCAACTTTGTTATCACCTTGTGATCATACGTGATATATGTGATTATGTTCTTATCATAGCTACATTGTAACAAGCCTACCAAAATATTGTACAAAAATGTAATAGTAGTTTAGAATGAAGGCTCTCTGACATGTCCCCAAGTCAGTGTGGTCCACCTGTTCCATATGTTATCATGCTGACACAGGTACCTGAATACCTGTGAGGTAGTACCATATCAGCCGTTTATATCCTGACCTGGCCAGATCTCAGGTAAACATGACCTCTTGACTCTCACAAAATTATTTATGTGCCTGAGTGTGAATTTATACCCATACATTTATATTTTTACTTAACAGTTATCACATATCGCAACTTTGGCAAACCTTCATCTACGCTTATCTCAAACTCCACAAACTATTTCCACATTCATCTTCGTCTTCTGGGCAGGTTAGGCGGAGGTGGCAAGATAGAATTTAGAATAGGCACATAGTTTACATTATCATATATATATTCATTGAAGTTTCGCAAAATTTTTACCAACCCTTGCAAAATCAACTGAAATATTGCAAAATATCGCACTCAGAATTAAAAACAGTAATTATGTGCTATCTACCAGGAAATAGGGACTGTAAAGACCATATTTGACAAATCTAAATTATTCTCTCGTGATTTTTGGGCAAAAAAAAGAAAATGAAGAAAAAATTAAGGTTTATTAAATCACCACTTATGACAAAATGATGAAACAAGGAGAGACCAGATTTTTACCCCATAGAGATGGAAAATATTATAAGTTGCATTTTATTTTTTTGTCTTTTCACATGTGATCTGTCATCTTTTTGCACTGAAAAGGTGAAAAGAGAACAAATGAATAAGACTTAAGCAAACTATTGAATCAGACACTATATTTCAGTCCACAGTCACTCTGAATGAAAGGATTCTCCAAAACTTTTTTAACTTTGGCTAAAATATTTCAGTTGCAGAGATTTTTTCCTGACAGGTAGGGGAATAGGAAACACATTTTTTAACCTATTGGTAACTTCAGATTTTCCATAAGATTAGGAACTTAATATCTTAAATTTTCCTAATTCAAAATCAAGGAATTTGCAAAAGTTGATGAACATTCATATGATGGGTGAGGCCTCATATTCACTCAGAGCAGATGTTTGCTTTTGTTTTAGTATTTCAAAACACTGAAAGCAGCTCATGTTAAATTTTGACTTAAAAAGTTTATTTCACTTGCACATGCCATTATGAACCCAATTCAATGATAGACCTCACTTTTCTTTATTTATAAATATATGCTTTCAAGCGAAGCTGTGACATAGCCAATGTCATGTTTACGTTGAACCTTTGTTTGCTTTTCTAAACCCGAAATGAGACCAAATGTGAGATGTTTTGGTATCAGTGTAATTGTAAATGCATCAGCTCCTTGCCACCCAGGCCTCTGCCATCTACCATTTTAGATTTAATGAGTTTAGCAGTGATTCAGTTCGTTCTTTACCAATAATAAAAATATTGATTAAATTGAGCTGAACGATAGTCTGATAATAGACTTAATAGCTCAGATAAGATCAATTTTGCAAATTTCTAATGAAGAATTAAAATGTCAAAGATATCTGCACTTTGACCCTCTGGAATCTGGAATAGAAAAGTTAGTTCATTCCTCTAACAATAAACTACCTGTCATTGTCATTCTGAAGTGCTATTAATAACAAACATCTTGTAGCTCTTGTAAATTTCAGTATGGACAGTAAAATACTATACCCAAGGTAGACTTCCTTCAGCTTAAATGAGATAACAAGCAACCTCGATATATTTTCGTTACTTTGCACATTCAAACCGATAAATCACTTATTGGTTCAAGTATACATCTTGATAATAATCTTCAACATTGGACCAATTCCAAACACTTCAAATTCATTGAGGCACTTAACAGTTGCTTGCAACATAATAAAGCATCTACATGACCCGGCCAACAGACAAATTAACAACACTAGTAAATACGTGCAAAGCATGTTTACACCCATGCTTCCACTTCCATAGAAATGGAGCTTTTATGCAAAGTCTAACACAAACAAGAATTACACGTAATTATATGTCTCACCTATCTCGCTTTGTCAATAACGTAAAAGTCGATACGACAAAATACACACAGATCAAAACTACTATTGTAGTCGTTAATGTGGAAATATGTTTTAGTTGAAATCTATAA
>JAUMHH010022394.1:0-10664 GCA_032359455.1 Chlamys rubida | reverse complement strand
TAGTTACCAAATTTGGTCTTAAGTTACCTATATGTCAGTTTCATGTAACAAAAGAAACAGGTGAGCGATACAGGCCCAGAGGGCCTGTTGTTTAAAATTTCGCCCCAAAAACGCATTTTCGTCTTTTTGGTTTGTGAACAAAGATCATTCAAAGGGAAAACGTGAACTGAAACCCACTGGTACGTTATATAGCGATGTATGCAGGCCTAACCATAATCGGGTGTTTCGAGTCGGCACCTTCTGATACACGAGTAGAAACCAAGATCCTCTATTACAAACATTTAACATTGACAATGAACATTATCCAATTTCACTGCTCTTCAAAACATTCTAATGCAGTTACAGCAAATATTTTTGTAAGAGCTTACTAAATTTTGGAATTCAATTCTAACATATCCAATAACTTTACATTTACACGATAGATAACTTGTCATGTATGTTAAGCATATCAATTGGATATCTGAAGGGGAAAACATATATTTGTACTGCAATGCCCCATTTCTCGTTAAACACTATTTAGAATAATAAAGTATAGCAACGATGTAAATGCTGTGTTTGTGATTCGGAATTGAAGCCTGCTGTGAGTATTTCTGACGTGTATGCTTCAAAACTATATTTTAAAGGAGGTAGACCTTTAGAGAAATAATTAATTTCTCGTTGTAATAAGCTTTGGTAATTTTATTGTACTGTTTATAGGTTGTTTTACCATACGCGACCAAAACGTTACAGCCTTGTGCTGGCAGTATGACCAAACCAACACAGACGTGGGCTGGTTATGCTATGCATTTTGTCAAGATTACACATACTTTGGAATAACGGTAAGTTGCTGTTAATTCAAATTAAATGATATTATTTTGTAAAGCAAATACCAAAAAGATATTGGTGTATATTTGTTCCGTCTTTTTACATCATTTTCGTATGCCCGCTGAAAATGCGAAATCGTGCATTACATAGCAATTCTTTGAGTGTTTACTATGTCATTGAAATATTACGAACGATATATTGCATTTTTAAAGATGTAGATTGTGATACATTTTAGTACAAATTTATGAAAATTTATTTTAAAATGATTACATGTATTTGAATAGGTTTGGTGTAATTTGGGGATATGAAAATGTTTAAAGAATACTTTCAATCTCAAGGGATATGGATTTTTTGTCAATTTTTGTATGGCATTGCTTCTTTGTTCCTAAAATTTGTTTTGTAATCATAAGAATTCAAGAGGACAAAAAAATCTTCTTAGTTTGGAAAATTAGACACAACCTTTTCAATGTTTTATCTCAGGATCGGTATTAAAGTTTCCTCGGTTTTGGCTCCATGTCATGAGGTTTCTTTATAATATTAGACCACATGTTTCGTTTAAGCACAGTTCAACATTTACCATTGCTGCCGTTAAATTCAGTCTTGAGGTGAATGTTTATTATTTACAATAAATTATATAATTATGCTGGAACATTTCAGTTTCGGAAGATACTTTTCATTAGGTTTTGAAGTTTATTTTTATCTTCCACGAGTATCATCTTGTATGTACAGGTTCCTTAATTACTTTTGAGATTCCATAATCAACATCATTGTAATATTTTGTCTTCAATTAATTATTGATTTCTTTAAAATGATCCATGCATTCAGTTTTGACCATTACATTTTTTGGATTGTTGAGTTACAGACAAATTTTGTTCTGTATTACTTGTTTTCAATTTCCATTGTCATAAATAGATTCTATTTACATATAATATTATAAGACATCTTACTATGTTGATTCAGCTGACGGATAGAATTTGTCATGATAGTAAAGTAGTTTTGTTGCTTTCAACAGATCAAAATATTAAAGATGGCTAAAATATCCATATGATTAATGATCAGTATTTAAACAGAACACTATAATGAATTAGGAACAGAAATGTAATTAAGGTACAGTGTATACCATTAACAATAGTTTTAGACATTGACGCCAGCAATAATGACCTAAAGAGCAAACAAATCTGTTTGTACACGTACACAACTAACAAAAACCAATCAAAGAGTTTGTATTTTAAACAGTTAATTTGATAATCAACCTTGGAAAAGAAAGCATAATACTTATGAAAAGGATAAAGTATTTGATGAGTTATACGTACTTTATTATTAATAGCATATCCATAGTTAAGCATTAAATCCACAGTACTTTATAATGTTTGCCGTTTTCGCTTTCAGAAAAATATTCGGCTATGCGCGTTGTAAGGCCTATTTATTATGTTAACTGGTGTAAAAATGTGTATTTTGATTTTGCTAGGACGGTGTTTGTGTGTGTTTTTCTGAAAATCCTGCACCTCCTCAATCGAGGTCTATTAACAATTGTCCATCATGCCCGAACCATTCGAAATACCAGTGTGGTACGGAGGGTTACACAGCGGTTTACCAAAAACGTAAGTTTCTACTTTATTGATATATGAAATGAATCTCCATATCAATACCAATTAATCAATTTTTAAATATATTTACATATAAATTTGCTACTAGAATGGTATGTAAGCCGTAAAATGATGAATCTTGAATTTTATAAATATCTCTCTTGTATTGTTTATAATTACCACTGTTTGATAATGTCCCTATAAAACCCTTCCGAATTCAGATGGTATATATATTATTTATAAATATCATTACCCTATTGTTGCCATCATGATTATCATTATTATAACGCCGGATCGTTTGTTCCTGCATGGAAGATGATATCCTATTTCTTAAATAAGCAGTAATTTCAACTAAATGCTGACATTTGGTAAGTTATGTTGATTTTATATGAAATATTTGTTAGTGTTGAATTGCTTCCAGTAGACATTTGCAGACAATAATGATATCACCTAAAAGAAAGAACATAAAGCGTTAATGTTCTTCATTGATTTTCCATGTGCTTTAATAATCCTATTTATGCCAACTGAAAGCATCCCAATCCATACAAATGTATCTGTTGAATTAATTATTGTTTGTAGCAGGTCATCATTAAATAAAGAAGCCATTATTTCAAAAGGTTTTAAATGCGCAAACGCTTTTCTTTGGTAAGCAAAACTTTGGTGAAACACTGTTCAGTTTCATTCAGAATAATCGCCACCATTTCGATAACATAACATTGCATGCATACTCATGGGGAGTGGCGTTTGGCTTGGATATTGCATACATGCATTTCATTAAATTCTATCAAAAACGTTTTGAAAATTTAATTAAACATTTGACAGTCGGTTGTTTTAAAAAAAGCATTGAACACACTATGTTGACAAAAACATATTGCTCTTTTTAAAAAAAAAAAATCTAAAAATAGATTTTTTATCCAATCTAATTAAATCTGAGGCTTGCTGAGGGATAGGACTCTCTTTGGAACACGTGGGCACACGAATTCAATATAATGTATTATTTGGAATAATATGTTTTCAAGATTGCAAACATGCACCATTCAGAACAAATACGTATTTTCAATGGGAATATATATGTATAGAAGATTTACACCTTTGGTCCTGATTTATATTGCGGATTTCATTGATAAAGCAGAAGGCGCATACTCTTCTGGAACAACTGGTCTTATTTGTTCTATGGTATCAATCATCTCCATATCAATCATTCCTAGGTTAAAATTTTGCCCTTATTTTCAATTGATTTTAGTCTGAATCACTGTTTTGTTGGCACTCAGATATTATCTTGTTGTTTTGTGGAGACACTATAAAATATGCGGTAGTAGTATGTATGATCTCCGTTTGAAGAGTCATTAATGTTAATTCTGTATGCTCAAAAAACTTTTATCGTTGTATTTTGTTCAAATACTATTCTTATAATCAACGTCTTTACTGTATAGTCCTAATTAATATTCCCCAAAAAACATGTTTATTTCCCCATCTTCGACAATAACCCGTTGGATCAGCTACATGCCAAAATACTTTCCCCAAAATCATGTATATAAATATCCTTAAAAAAATTCTAGAGCAGAATTAAATGCCATCTAATATTATTGTAAAAAATAAAATAAAAACTTAGGTGTGGACAGCTACATTTACGTTCCATATTGTATCGAGTATCAAATGCATCCCAAATTGAAGCCTTTTAAATGCGTTCAGTTGTGAAAATGGATTGATAAGAGAGGCTTTGAGTCCAAGGTAATCGTTTTTCTATATTTGCACGAGATACATCAGCTACATATTTATAGAATTTTTGCATTTTAATTGCAACAACAGTAATCGTATTATATTGTATTTTAGAAAATGAAACAGAGCCAAATAAAATGAATTTGTGTGCTTCATACAACTGCCAGGGAGCGGGACCGGACGGTTTTACATTTAGATATACAGAACGGTTCTGTAAAGGCCCTTTATATGCAAAGTGCAGTGGTATGTATTAAAGCAAAGTTAATACTGGGTTCAAAAGCTTAACAATTGGTACATTCAACGGTAAGATGATTAATGTATTGCTTGAACTGATAAACTTGACTATTTATATACCAATAAAAGCAGAAATTAAACTGACCATTTTGTATCCTCCTTTTGCTAAAACGGTTTTTTGGATTTTTTTAGTTTCCTTAATTTGTATTTTTCTTAGACAATCATGTAACTAACCAAACTAGCTGGATGGAAGCAAGACGTGAATGTGAGGTCAGAAATAGCTTTCTTTTAAGACATCCTATTGCCAGATGCAACACAATTACTTCTAACACACCATTCTGGGATAACGTTCACAGTGACATCGCATGGTTTACCACAGGACTTGAATGTAAGTTATTCTGTGTTATACACGCATTTTTAATACTACATCTTGTACATCATGTTGGTGGTAGCGTGTTTGTTCGCATTCAAAGTGATTGTAATTGGTATTACAGAAAATGAAAAAAATCATAAAGTGCTATAATGCTGCATGTAGAATTTGTAATTTTACATATTGAATTAAATTTGGTTATAAAATCCAACTGAAAAGTGTTACATATTCATACATCAAATGTGGTTTTTCCCTTTTGTTATTATTCAGTTAAACCTACTGGATCATTCAAATGATATAATCAAATTATGTGCGTGGATTGAGGTAGAATATATAAGGTTGAGAATATGGTTTGTAAAATCATTAACAAACAGCGTATCGGCTTCAGACAATTTTTTTTCAATTTTGTTTTAATCCTGCATTGATGAAAAGCTTCATTTTCAATTTGGGGTCTAAAAACCACAAAAGGTTCATTCATGGTCAACATTTGGTTTCTCAAACTGGCAAACAGAAGATAAACATTGAACACTGATGTCATTCTTTATAAAAGACCTTTATTCAATTTTGTAAGAACATTTTCATCGCGAGCTTGACAGGTTTTAGTAGATCTGCAAATATATACAAAAATATATTCACGTACACTCTCTCGTAAAAGGAAACCAATCCAACTGCTGGCTTTTTTACCGGCAGGTTTATTACAATAACACGTGGTTATTAACCAAGTAAAAGTGCCGTTACGTCGCGGACGTCTAACAGCTATCAGTAACACAGCCGTCTTTCAGTAGTAATGTATAGTAGCCATATGTTACGATTATGACGTTTTAATACCCACAACCAAACGTCATATGCATGCCAGTTGATATATGCAAGCGTATATAGGAGATTTGCTATCCAATGATTAATACGTTTTTTGCATGTGTTTATTTCAGTACGGGCTGGATTACGAATACACACCCAATACCAATACCAGCTAAAAGAGTGTTCATCAATAACGTATGATAGCGTTGCACCACATTTTGTCAATTGTTCATCCGGCGCGTTTGGATATATTTGCAAAATAGGTATTCATTTGGTATCATGTTATTCAAAACGATATTGAAATTATTTAATTTAGCAGGGACAGTTGCATAGCAGGGTTTGGAGGAAACAAAATAATTTGTGTTTGTCATCCTGTTATCTCGGGTCATCTAGATAACGATTATGATGATTTATGATTATGATGAAATATAGAACATTAATTATGGAAATGAGAGCATCACATATTTTATATCTCAATATTACCTTAACGACCAAGGCAATATAATTATGCAAACTTTTTGTGTGGAATTCAAATGAACAAGAATTAGATATTTTGTTCTCGACTGTAAATATGCAAAAACGTTTACCATGTCGGCAATTGACGTCACTAAACGTAAATAATTAATAATCAGCCTTTCTGATTGCTTTAATTTTTATTTATGTAATACCACATTTATGCATGTTAATGCTACCCAAATTGAAACACTTTTTCTTTAGAAAATTAATAATATTTCCTATTTATTGTCTTGAACACTTCTTTTTCAATAGTGAAGCAAAAATATGCCTCTAGCTTTCAGTTCATTTTTTTTTAAACAGAAAACAACACCGAGGTGTTAACAGCATCGATATGCAATATATCCGAACTAACAACAATGGTGTTCACACAAACGACGAAAGGTAAAACTACGCCATTGGAGAACGACTATTCAAATAGTGAGCTCACAATTATACCCCATATAGACCAGAGGGTAGAAAACAGCACAGAAGCAGAAGATATGGGTAGCGTACAGTAAAATATTTCCGTGTGGATGTTGTTATTTCTGTGTTTATAAGGTGTGTTTTATAATAGGAGCTCGACAAATGTTCTCTAACGTAATAGAACAATAATTGAATATAGCAAAGTAGCTCTCCTGTTCATTGTTTTAAAAAATTCAATGATGAAATGTTGCAAACCTGTCCACGCCCATTTTTTCTGTATCTGTAATACTACATACTCATCTACATTAAATGTTGAATAATCCATAAAAACGAAGCATAATTTGCCCTTGTCGGATACCGGGAACATTCGAGTTTTTAGTTATTCATTTCATGGTATACTTCCGTAACACAAATTATTTTTAATAGCAACGAAATTCCGAAAATTGCACAAAAAAATCAAGAACTGTTAATTCATCTTTTCTTATATCAAGATTCCAACTTCAATTTTTTTGGACAAAGACATGATGTGAAACGACATGCATTCCCGATCTTTCTGTTATTTAACCCTGCAGTAGACAATAAAAATGTCAAACAACATTATTAGACGAAAGTTTACCATGGTAGTAGCATTGAACTTCAAATTGTTTATATCGTTGAAAAGCTAAGCTAGATATCAAAGACGTTGTATTCACAGCAACTATTAAAAAGTGTTTATTTTTTTATGATTATTGATAAAGATATATCAAAACAATTTGTTCTAAAATCATTTTCTAGATATCAATTGCAAGAAAAACCCTAAACTGGTTTTCAATTTTGTTTCATATGAAAGTCGTAATAGGCTGCTTTTTAAAAGGCAAGACATTGCTTCGACCATTCAGTGGATTAAGCACCTGAAATCACCTCGCATTTCAAAGTTTAGAAAATTTGACTACAATTTTTACTACATTTTCAGAATTATCCCCAGTTTGTAATAACATACAAAACTCTTTCAGGTATTTTTGACAAGGATGTGAATTTTAAGTACATTTATCATATAGGGTAGAACAGGTTCCATGTGATTATTATAACGGCATTCCACAATTAAACTATTTTTGACCTTTTCTGTCGTGTATACATTAAGAAACTAATATTAGTAGAGTCGGACCGGTGGTTAAATGTTTGCAGCAAAAAACCCTAGAGAGAGTTTCAGTTGGTTTGAGACTCATTCTTTGTGATACGTTTGATAAAGTAGAAAGTGTAAAATACTTCTGATTCCTTGTGCAGAGTGTTTTTAGTTGTATAACTGCAAAATTAAGTGAGTTAACATATGCGTTTACTAATGTTTTGTTAATACTAATGTCAAATGTATATATGTTTTACAGACACGTATATAGCGATTGGAGCCGGAGCGGGGGGATTCCTCGTGGTAATCCTGGTTGTCATAATCGTCATTTGCTTATGTCGAAAGAGGTAAGGGAAACAGATTGTGTCTAATATTCAGTACATATGTAGAAGATAAAACAGACAAATCAAACATACCTGAAATACAAAATAAGAACATATATGTTACAATACATTACAATATCCTTGAAAGATTTATATTTTTGTTTTTCTTTCTATTTCCTGCGAGTTTAATTTGTATTAATTGCTCTAATGATATTAAATTTGATTAACGAATCAAATGGCAAGTCGGCACTGATTCTATTTACCATTTTATACATGTACGTGCTAGATATTGAAGTAAAACAGGACGGGTACATAATAGGTATAGTGTAGGAAATGCTTACAATTCGTGAACATCTGGTTATCGCCGAGTTTTTGAAAAGTTCAGGATGTCATGCCGCTTGTTTTTGATGTCCATGTTATTTTTTATCAACCATGAGATCAGGGTCTATACATGTATTTATGAACCCTTTTTCATACTCAAAAATGGGTTCTATGCTCAAACCAAATGGCACTGTCAGCAAGTCAACCAAAATTCTTTTAAATCATTCACAGAATATTAATTATTTAATCAGTTTGAGCATGCGAATAGTTCAATGAACACGTTGTCCTTGTACAATGCCGACATAGTGTATTTTATTATACTTTGAAATGTTTTTGTAAATTAAATGAATACGTTTTATTTTGTATTCCTTCAATTCATCATTAAAAGAACAGCTGGTGTTCTGACCTTAGATGACAAAGTTATTCATTTTTAATCATCATATCGTATACATAACTTCCTAAAACGTAAATACCACTTATTGTACTTTTTTAGGTCACACAAGAGCAACGCCGACGAAACCGCAGTCGACTATAAAAAAGAAATAGACGTTGATGACGGAGAGATGAATCATATTACAGCTGCAGAAAGATACATCACAATTAAGTCAGAGAAAGTATCGGTAAAATATACAGTCGAAAATGGTAAGGCGGCAACAAAAACATCAGAACCGGGAAAGAGTTGGGGAGGCGGTTATGAACAGATCGTCCTTCCAAATGAGGAGCCAGACAGTGGGTTTCTAGATCAGGATGGTATTGTTGACCACGTCAAACAAACTCAACCCAGTCCAGACATACACGAGACACCAAATGCAATCCAATATACAGAAGAGGAAGACGATTATGCTGAGGTTGATAGCGAATCCGTCACAGAAAAAAATATCCCAGAAATCTGTATAAAATCAGCATCCATCAAAAAGGCAGATACTAATGATCAGCAGGAGGCAGAAGATGATTACGATCACTTTGAACAGCCGGACCAACGCCAATCTGTTTCGTCAAATTATGATCATGTCCATTTACGAAACTCGAGGAAGTCGAAGAAAGGAAATAATCAGGATGATTCTGAAGACTATGACCACATTCCTGGGGCAGGCGGCAGACAAGAGGAAACCGACATAGATTCCACTTACGACCATACACAGCTATTCGGTTTGAGAGAAAGCACAGCCTCGGTGTCGTCGAACTATGATCACGTGGTTTTGCTGAAGAATCAGTGCGGTCAGGAAGACGCTTTAAATCGAATATCTGATGATTATGATCACACTAATAATGTAAGTAAAGTAAAGGTCGCTGACGGAGATAGGGACAGTAATTACACACAGGTCATATTGCCAGATTCACCCTGATCTACTATACTGCTGAAGTATGTCCCGGAAAAAAACCTGGCAAACGGCAGTCAACGCATGTATTAGCATCTATGAGTGTAAAATAAACAGCTGGAATATTAATCAGTCATTATATAATGCAGGTGACCTGCGTTCGGCAGATTAAATCAAGGTGAAAGATAACTTTTGTGGCAGTGTCATTATCTGTATGATTACACTGTCATTATATTATTTAAAATGACGTAAAACTTCACAGACCTTACAAACTCAAAACCCTCATGAATGCGAAGATTAAACCGCTCGAAGTTGTAGACAATATTCTATGGATACTCAATAAGTTGTTTCATGCAGGTGTATTAGAATATTAGAACATAAAAGTCACATGAGTATATCACAGCGAGCTGTAAATCAAATAATAAAAGTATTATGTTCAAGAAGGCTAAACTGATCAGGAGACAATTTGAGCATTCGTAACCATTACACATCGAGTAAGATCTAGTGTCTGTATCGTAAGCATGTGACGACAGAGCAAAAAAACATAACGACACGTTTGTTACGTTAAGACAACAGACCAAAATAACATTAATTATAACATTGAAAAAACTCTTTTAGAAATAAAAACCAAAATCAAAAAAAGCAAAATAACATAACGACACATTTCCTATGTTGAAACAACAGAGCAAATTAACATTACGAACATTTGTTACGTTGAAACAACAGAGAAAATTAACATTACGACAAGTTTATGTAAATACGACAGAGGAAAAAACATTACGACACATTTGTTATGTTAAGACAACAGTGCAAATTAACATAACAACCCATTTGTTATGTTAAGACGACAGAGCAAATTAACATTACGACCCATTTGTTATGTTAAGACGACAGAGCAAATTAATTTGTAATGTTAAGACGACAGGGCAAATTTACATAACGACCCATTTGTTATGTTAAGACAACAGAGCAAATTAACATAACGACCCATTTGTTATGTTAAGACGACAGAGCAAATTACCATTACGACCCATTTGTTATGTGAAGACGACAGAGCAAATTAACATTACGACCCATTTGTTATGTTAAGACAACAGAGCAAATTAACATTACGACCCATTTGTTATGTTAAGACAACAGAGCAAATTAACATTACGACCCATTTGTTAT